>BSBK01006268.1:125000-197876 GCA_027943335.1 Chamaecyparis obtusa
AAACTCGCATATCATGAGTTCCCCGCATGGATGTAAGGAAGCTCTCTCGCGGGCCTGTGGGGAGGTTACCACACGAAGAACCCCTCTTTTGTATTTTCTCACATGAGATGCTTTAGTGTGTCACATGAAGATCCTAGTTTCTCATGTGAGATTTTGTGACCTAGACTCGAAATGTGTTAAAAAGCTATCAAAATATACCAAAATGTGTCAAAACTTGAAGTACAAAGCAAGGTATCAACTACTCATAGGTGGGCCATACTCCACCAGCCGGCTATGGCACCTCAATCACTCGAATCTATGAGAATGCATTGGAACGTTCACCATTTTTCTCAGGAGCTCTCTCTTAATCGCTAAAGTCACAAGTTACAAATGAATTTAAAATGACCCTTCTGGGTGTTATATAGGTTTTGACCTAAATTTCAAAGTGCTCTATCTTGCATGAAAATTTCACCCTTGGCTAAATCGACCGTTCTCAATCCATTTTCAGGATCGAAATCAAAATTTGACACTCCTAGATAGCTCAAAATTGCATTTTAAATTTTTTTGGATTGACGTGATCGGCTGCTTGTGCAGTCGACCTTCTGATGTCGTATTCTTGTTAGAATCACATCAAATCATCATTTTCTTAACTTCTTCATCTTTTCCACCAAAACTCAACTCTAGTCAAATATGGTTAACCATGGTCAAACTTGGTCAACAAGACCTTCAAATCACTTCAAATTGCTTCCAAATCTCATTTGATCTTCCATAATCTATTCTAGCTTCTTCTAGACCTCTGATTTACTCTTTATCTACAATTTATTGTTGTCAATCATCTTTATGACGTGTCATCTTTCGATTTCACTCCCGAGGGGGCAGGATGATCGCATCTTTGAATCTTATCATTCTTGAACCAATCTGATTTCTACCAAAGTCCTCATCGCTAGGGGCATCTCGTCACTAGGGGCATCTCTTTGCCTTACATCTTATCATCTTATCTATTAGGTATCTAAGCAATCTAACTTAGATCCCTGGGAATCAAGCTTCATTCTTGAGATGGTTTTCAAAATCTTTATTAGGTATTGGGGCAATCTAACTCTAATTCCTGAAATTCAAGCTTCATTCTGGAGATGGCTCTCAAAAACATATTTTTGGACTGTTACCTTGGCAATCTAACCTGGGTCTCTAAGGACTAAGCTTCATTCAGGGGATAGTCCTAAAAACCTACATCAGTAATCATTTAGTTGATAGGTATCGAGGCAATCTAACCCTGACTCCTAAAGATTGAGCCTTGTTTTGGGGACAATCTTACTAAAAGTGGTAATTCGACCGATGTCTTCGCAATGTAACTTGGACTTCAGAGAATCAAGCTTCATTCTGGAGATGATTCTACAACTCAATTTGATCAGTGTCTTGGCAATGTAACCTCGACCTCCGAGGGTTAAGCTTTGTTCTGAAGATGATCTTAAAAATATCATCAATTGTCACATCAGACTATTCTTTGAATCAATGCGCTGCTTGCACATCAATTCAAAGAGGGGAAAAATGTAATACCCCAAAATTGGCATCTTGCTATCCTAACCAATTTTGTTGCATTTTAGTCTCATTCTATCAATTTCTAAATCATCGAAGTCCTATTGTACTAGGGAATTATGTCTTTTAAATTGACTCTACTCGACTTAATGTCAAATGTAGAAAACCCTAAATCTGCATCAATCATATAACATATTTAATTCCCAAATATCGACTATAAATGGCTAAATAAACCCTATGATTGATTAATTTAATTATAAATTCCTAGCACTTTAATTAAATTAAATCTACCCCCTTTAGCTAAAACACATGAAAAAGGAATTAAATCAATATTTGATTTTAAATAAATATCCTCATCTCAAATAATTGAATTTAATTGTTTAAATAATTGAGAAAATCCACTTATGAGATAATATCTATTTATTTGAATTAAATATTCTCCACAAAATCTTTTCTTCAGTTTAGAAAAGGAAACTTTGATTTAATTGAAAAAAAAACCAGTTAACAGCTTTTTACAGACAAAAACAGGCAGTTGATTGCCTCTCTGCAGGAAACTTTCTATTCTGAACTAAACTCTCATTCAATCTTCACCATTTGTCTGATTCAATCTTGACTGTCGATTGAACTCAGGATTCTATAAAAGAAACCTCATTTCTCATTCAAAAGAGCCCATTTTTTGAGCAACAAAGTGTTGTTGCATTGTTACCAGAATTCATTTTGCATTCAAGATTTCTTGTTTTTAGCATAATCTTCATTTCTAGATTAGTATATCATGTTTAGATTAATCATGCACTTCATTTCTTAATCTAGTTTTCTTTCATTGTTACTAGTTTAATCTCAATTTCTAGATTAATTGCATACTCATTTTAGATTAATTGCACGTTCATTTCTAGATTAATCTGCATAAATCCTTCCTTCTAGTAGTAGTCTATGGTTGCAGGACTCTCAATTCTGAGAGCAAATTTCAAACCCTACCTAGATAGAAGGCAATAGGTCAAATCAACCAAATAGGTGAGATGAATAATCTGATATTCATTCTTGACTACAGTTGGTGAATAATAACTATGTTGAAGTGTGAGGCTGAATTAAAGGTCCATATTTAGCTTACACACCATCCATAGTACTCCACCTTTCACGTACTATCATTTGTGTCATTTTAGTACTGTCAGATGGGTATGCATCGACACAGAAAGAATATTCAATGCAAGAAAAATACATATGGCAGTGCAACGCTTTAAACAAAATTATAATTTTTTTTTAACACAAGTATAGTGAAAGTGAGTTAATTTATAAAAGTATCAGTATATTAAGTTAGTAACAATATTAAAAGTATTAGTGACAGGAGCATCCTGGGTGTAAGAGCAATCTTCCATCACCCAAAAATATTTCTGGTTTTCTTTTTCAATAAGGGCTATCTTGTGTAGAGCTACTATTTTTGGAAACTTACTATTTTTAGTAAGTTGGTCATACGATCTCGGAATGTTCTAATTTCACAGGTGGAGGTTCATCTCAATCATATCAACCTACCATTTCAGTTTCATTGCCATATCATTTGTATCAGTGAAGTTATTGAGGTTTTTGGGTACGAAATCTTTGAGCTCAATTTTGAAGGCCTTAGAGGCTTCGGATCACGATCGACCCCTAGCTTATTGGAGCTTGCGCAAGTCAAGCACTGTAGATCTCATCCTCACATTTCTGAAAAGTGGTTATAATAGAAAAATAGAGCTACGATTAAAAAGTTATGGCCTCCGAAAGTTGGGTTAACTAAAAACATATTTTTTATTTGTTTTGAGCCGACCCTATGTAAAATAAAAAAAAATAAAAATAATTCTTAGGGAAATTGGCCTTAAAGGCTAAATTTCTAGAACCTTCTCAGGTGATGGAAATTGCCTATATAAGGAAGGCCTGTAGTGTTGTCTTAGGCAGTTCGGAGTAGTTCAGAGTAGTTCTGGGTAATAATTTGAGGCTTGTCCCTCAGAATATTGTAAGGAAAATGCCCATGTGGCTTTGCACATTGTAATTCTGAAAATTTGTAATTCCACATTAGTGGAGATAATAAGAAGCCCATTTTCTATTCTTGCATATAGTTGTTATTTCTCTATTTTTGTTTTGTGTTTGTGGTATTAAGGGGAGTACCCTTCATCAATTAGTATATGTTAAGATTAAAAGTATTATTTTTATTATTAAAGAATTATTAAGATTAAATTAAAAATATATATAAAAATATTTTTTGATTTTTATTAATTATATTTAAATCAATTTCATTTCTTATGTTTATATTATTTATTTATGTAATTTTAAAACTTAAAATTTATAATAAAAGTAATAATATTTTTTACTATTTTAATGTAATGTATTATAATATTTTGATGTTTATATTTTAATTTTTAATTTTTTTCAATCAACTAATTTAAAATCATATTATTCAATAATTATATTTTTAAATTTAAATTTAACTTTATGAAATTAATTTAATATTTCACCTAAATATATATAATATTTCTATAAAACAATGGTAAAAATAGTTTTAAAGGTAATATAAGCATTATTTATTAATGTCAAAATTCACCTGTCATTTTAATGTTGGATAATAATCTTTCTTTATGTAAGGGTTAAAACAATTTTTTTTTGAGATGGATGAATAGATTAAGTATAATTATAAAATAAAAATTAATTAACTAATTTGAAATAGATATATTCAAATGTTTCTTTTTTATTAATGTAATTGTAGATTAGTATTAGAAATGATAAAAGATTTGAATAGTTTGAAATAGAGTAAACAAATTAATTACTTTGAATTCTACTTATCTAGTTAAAATTAAGTATCAAGTGGTTATGATTATGTGGTTATCTAGTTAAAATAAAGTATTAAGTGGTTATGATTATGTTGTAATCAGTTATAGATAGATTTTTTGTGCTAGGTTAAACATGTTAGTCTCAATAAATGTTTAATAATAATAGTTTAATAATGATATAATCCTAGAAAGAATATTTCTAATTTCCACCTACTCTTAACCCCACGGAAGGGATAGCCCTATCTAATCATGGTTCACATGGGAATAACAGTACATTATCTTTAATCCTATTTTAAAAGCATATACAATTAAATTGAATTTGCTCACCCTGTATTGTTTACTTTATTAAGAGCCAATGATTCTCAAGGATAAAATATTAATCTATAAGTTATAGAAAATCTAGAATTAGAGCTAAAAGAAATCCCTATCAAGCAAGATGCTCCATTAGTGATTCTTGGTATTTAGGGATACAACTCAGGAGCAATCTAATCACATTTATTAATTAGAATTTCCTTTCCTTTCATACCCGAAGATAAATCCACGAAGATGAGCTCCTGAGATGACTTTCAAAGTTGGATTTCCAAATGCCATCTGTTGATACTGGGATGATCTAGAATAATAGCACAAGTCAGATGCCTTCCCAATTTTAGTATTCTCTCTTCTTCATCTTCCTCCCATTCAAGATCACTGAGGAATATGTTATTTAGTATAGCTCCATCCTTGAACAGGGAGAGTACCAGACCGAAAGCTGGTATTCCCTCTTCATTCATAGTCATGGTGCGCACATAGAATTTTGTCCAAAACAATAATGACCCAAAGGGCAAGCTAGTCTAGGTAGAAGGAGAGAGGAGTTGTTATTTGAAAATTTGAATTCATACATGACTGTTAGTTTGAATGTTATTAGAGGTTGGATTAACAGTTAGGGGATTCTTCTGAGGTTGAATGTCTCCAACTTCATCTCTTGTCAATGTCAAGAGAATCTCATTACTGTTAATCCCCAGTCCCTTTTGGCTCACCTTTCTCCATCAAAGCATTGGCTAAATAGCCAAAAATTTGCACCAGTCAGTGCTCTCCCTTGATGGTATGTCTCTATCACATACATGCCAAAGTGTCCAATCAATCTTTTCCTAGCATACTACATATGAAGTGGCTTGCATGTAAGATTAACAAAAATGATGCCAAACTACCTAACTTGCCAACTTGTACGCCGTCACATGGGGGAGTAGGAATCATTTCTATTGGGTTCAACCATTTGTCTTATATTAAACTTTTGTTTTTTAAATTTATTTCGGTGAATTTTATTTTTAAATTATAGTTTATGAACATTTTTTATTTTAATGATTTTAAATTTTTTTAAATTAAGACTATTTTGTTTGGTATTTTAATCATTTAAAATATCATTTTTTAATGATTTTTAATTTTTTAATATTTTTAATCATTTATTTATTTTAACAATTGTAGTATATATAGAATTTTAATAATTTATATATTAAAATTAATAATCATTTTTATTAGTACCATAATCACATTCTACCTAATTAATAATAAATAAATTATTTTATGATAAAGAGGATAGATAATATGTATTTGATTTTTTTATTCATTAAGAATGGCAATAGATTATATGTATTTGATTAGATTAAAAAAAATTCAACGTTTAGAAAATAAGTTGATTATGTTTTATTATATTTATCTAATTGATTGTAACTTTGTTTTCATTAATTTTATACAAAATTTTGTTATCACATATTTTAACATAAAATACTAAATTTAAAAAATAATTGATTGCAGATGTGATATTGCTAGAGGATTCAAGTGTGTAGTTTTTATGTCAAACTCATTGACTCATGTTTTATCAATAGTAGTTTTAACAAGAACCCATTTTAATGGGAATGAATGGAACACTTAACACTCATTGTATATTCTTAGAAATAATATATCGACACTAAAAAGGTAAAAAAGAAAATTACAGTAAATATATGCATAAAAAAGAAATAATCCAACTAAAATCACCTAGAGATAACCTAACTTATTTAAATGTCAAAAATACACAGTGTTTTTGTATCGGTATAGAAAGGACAATGTTGTATCGATATGGAGTATCGACATAACCTTGCCTATCGGTGTGGGCCATGTATCCTTTCCGATCACTCACCTCTCGCTGTGGTTAAGACACAGTATTTTTGTATTGAAGTAGCTAGGGTCAACTTATATCAATGGAAAAATGCATCTTGCCAATAATATAAAAAAATGACCTAGGAAAATGATGTAGGGTCAAAACACAGACAATGTTTTCGACCTGCGCGCTTATCCTTTTATACGCCTTAGTCTTAATCACACAAGAACAGTTTAAACTACACTGTTGATCTTAGAAAAAGTAATTGTCCTTTAAGTATTTTGTAAAAAGGCAATTGGGCCCCACATCTCACATGCATTGGTGTAACAATGACTATAGGATCCTGCCAAAATCACCCAGTGATAACCCAATGTATTCTGATGTCAAAAATACATGGTGTTTTTGTATCGGTATAGCAAGGGCAATGCTATATTGATATGAAGTATCAGCATAACCTCGCCTATTGGCGTGGGCCAAGTATCCCTTCTGATCACTCACCTCTCACCAATGGTTAAGACACGGTATTTTTGTATCGGAGTAGCTAGGGTCAACTTATACTAATGGAAAAAACATCAGATGTTTTCTACTAAAAAATGCATCTTCTATTAGTTAAATATAATAAAACATAATCAACATATTTTTTTAAACGTTGAAATTTTTTTAATCTAATCAAATACATATTATCTATTGTCATTCTTAATCAAAAAAAAATCAAATACATATTATCTATCCTCTGTATCATGAAATAATTTATCTATTATTAATTTTGTAGAATGTGATTATAGTACTAATAACAACGGTTATTAACTTTAATATATAAATTATTAAAATTCTACCTATATTAAAAATTGTTAAAATAAATAAATGATTAAAAGTATTATAAAGTTAAAAATCATTAAAAAATTATATTTTAAATGATTAAAAATACCAAATAAAATACTCTTAATTTAAAAATATTTAAAATCATTAAAATAAAAAATCTTCATAAACTATAATTTAAAAATAAAATTCACTGAAATAAATTTAAAAAACAAAAGTTTAATATAAAACAAATGGTTGAACCCAATAGAAATAATTCCTACTCCCCCATGTGACGGCGTACAAGCTGGCAAGCTAGGTAGTTTGGCATCATTTTTATTAATCTTACTTGCAAGCCACTTCGTATGCCACGAAAATATTGATTGGACTGCCCAAAAGTATGGGCATGTATGTGATAGAGGCATACCATCAAAAGGGAGAGCACTGACTAGTGCAATTTTTTGGCTATTTAGCAAGTGCCCTCCATCAATACACTTCAATTGGTTAGTCAAAACATGTTATGTGTGACCGGGGGTTCCGGCATACGGCCAATGAAGTCCATTGGTGTGCACAGAAGTTAAACATATTTTTCTACCCTGACTTGAAGTCCATATAAGGGAAGTGGGTTGTGGCTATCTAGCCACAAAAATTGTTTTCTTTGTATAACTTTTTATTAACTTTTGAAAAAAAAACTAAGTGTTTCCCCTTCGTATGGTTTACAATTTTTGTAGCTGCATAGCCGCTACCGAGGAAGCGCCCTAGTAACTGAGAGGGCGTCCACTAACAGTTACATTCTTCCTATAATGACCCTTCAATTATTAATATAAAAAGAGTCTTAAAAATGGTATGTACTAATAGCCCATCGCACATGTATCAATAGCTGATTTTTATTTTTATTTTTGGTTGATAATTGGTCCATTTGTGCACCACTATTGGGATATTTGTGTACGAATATTGGGACATTTGGTCATTTTTGAGTGAACATCTAATATTTTTGAGTGAATGACAATTGGTACATCTTTGAGTGGGTGTTGGGCGACACTTTGAAATGGTCACTTTTTGACCCTTCATGTATGATGATCTCTATAGAGAGATTCGTGAATACTCAAAAGTTGAAACCTTAGCTTTAAGTAGCTATCTCACATATGCAGACAACAAAAAAATTGTCGAAATCTGACATATAGTTGTAGACACTCAAAATTGTCCCTTAACATTATAATTATTTAATTATATTTATTATATTCTTATAGCTATTTAATTAAATTTATTTAATTAAATTTGGTTCATTATTTCTATGGCATTTAAATTTAATTTAAATATCCTCTCCTTAAGTATATTAAATTTTATTTACTATCTTTCCTCCATCTAATCTTCCTTTAAATAAATTTTAACTTATTTAATTCTCCTCACATTCTATTATTCTCCTAAACCATGATTAGTCTAATTTTTAATTAGATTAATCCTAAATCTAGACCTAGATCCTGATGAACTACAACTAATTTGAATAAATTGTATGACTTGAAGATTTGTGATTTGAGATCACTAAGTTGTTGATTTGATATGTAAGATGATTAAATAAGTAATATCTTGTCATTGATGTCAACTAGTTTTGACAATACTTATCTTGTAAGTTGCTATACCCAAACATCTGTAGAAAGAAAAAGAAAAGAGATGAAGAACAAATATATCTACATGAGGAAGATGGATATGATAGATGAGGATAAGGAATACATTGGGTAACTTATGAATGAGTCTATGACCTTATGTTATTGACTTGATTATGTTGCATTCATCTATGATGAAGGATAGAGAAAAATATACAAAGCAGTGTGATTAGTTAAAGAAGCATTTTAGTATACACCAACGCAATGTAGTGTATACCGAGCACAGTATAAACTAAGCTTTTGTTCACCGATGCATTTCTTTGTTAACTGAGCAGAAGAAAAGAACTAAACGACTAGTTTAGCTGATGGAAGTTGATGAGCCGTAAATTGTTATGATTTTGAGAATGGAGATAATATTTGTTATGAAGATTGACAACTAGCATAGTTCAAAGAAGATCTAATGGATTGAAATAAAATGTGTTACTGACACATCAGCTGAGGAAGGTTAAAGCAAAAAATCAACAAAGGAGATTAAGCTGTAAAATATGATGGATGGAATTAAAACAATTTACTTGTCTATTTAAGAGACTAGGATTTCATGATGGAAGAGATGATGAAAGAAGGAGACTACAGAGATATCGCATGAACAAGTTTCATGCATGCTTGATGAAACTGGTTAAGGAGATCTGAACTATAGAGATTACCGAGTGTTAGAAAGCTATAACCAAGAGATAATAAGTTACTGAATATTGATTGAAATAGAATTTATATAATGATCAGAGGATTTGAATGAGCATAATATGGATCCGATAATCTGCAATTGAAGTTGTGTTGTATTCAGATCAAATTGTTGTTACAGTTTAACCATTGTAAATAGATAAATCTCTTAACAAAGCGGACTAGAAAGTCTTGTAATGTCATTCATAGAGTGTACATTTGTTATCATGTCAACCCCATAGTGAATGTTGGTTGGATGATAACAATTAGTGTTAAATCCTCTAACAAGGTCACACCTCATAGTGTGTTTGTAACCTTTAACAGGGTTGGGTCTTCACTGACCTCACTTCAGAAGAGTGAACAATTTTTGGGTTGCCGGTCCCAAGTGGTTTTTCCCTTTACAGGGTTTCCATGTTAAATCTCTTGTGTTATGTGTTGAATGTGATGATTTTTTTGTTGTCATACTTTACATGTTGCATATTGGATTTGATTGATAATTACTATATGTTATTAACTAGTAAACGGTAAAAGCACAAACAGAATACTATTTTATGTTACCGAGTTGCAGAAGTTTTAGTAAATTGTTTTTGGATATATATTTTGTATTTGGGACTATGGATAACTAATTCACCCCTCTCTCAGTTATTCTAACAATTGGTATCAGAGTGTTGGTTGCTTGGAACAGAGTTTTAAAGACTTCAGCATGAAGATCAAAAAATGTATAAGAGGGATGTATCGAAGCTGAACAAGGATAACTTCACAATATGGCAAAGCCGAATGAAACTACATATATCTAGAATTTGGAATTTTGCACTCACTTTACTAGAGAATGGCTACCTTGCACTGCCCACTGGTCCCTTGACCCTTGATCAACTAAGAGACAAGCATGAGCATGATGTTACTATGATGAACATTATTGCTGCCTTGATAGATGCCAAATTTGAAGATATCAAGGAGTGTACTACTGCTAAGAAAATGTGGGATAAAATTGCTCAATTTTATAGTGGTGATGTGAATGTCAAAAGAGCCAAAGCTAAAAGCTTAAGCAGAAGATTTGATGACATGAAGATGAAAGAAGGAGAAAATATTGTGCAATACACAAATAGAATAAAAGAGGTAGTTCATGCTATCAAAGGATCTGATGGTGTTATCGAAGAAGAGACAGTGGTAATCAAAGTTTTAAGGACCTTATTGCTGGTTTATGCAATAAGAATATCTGCAATACATGAAACTAGGTCTACATCTAGTAATACACTCACTCTTGACAATCTGATCGGTAAGCTGACAACCTTTGAATTGAATAACTTTGATAACAGTGTTGTACCATCCATTGAGTCTACTTTTATGTCTTCTCTGAAGATCACTAAGTCTAGTAGTAGACATGATGATGATGATGGCAATACTAATAATGAGCTTGATGAACTTGAAGCTCTTATGGCCAGAAGGTTACCTAAAGGTAGAGGTAGATATAAGGGTAAATTACCTCTAGCATGTTTTAACTATAAGGAAGTTGGTCATATTGCTGCTAGATGTCCAAACAAGAAAGAAGATGATAGAAACAAAGACTGATCTAGTGAAGGAAGCTATGGGAGAAGAGGCAACAAAAGTTACTGACACTACAACAAAAACAACCAAGACAATAATGATAAAGGTAAAAAGGTGTGTTACATTACTGATGAAGAAGATAATACTGACACTGATTCAGATGATGATGTAGAATTTTTATTTGTTGCAATGAAAGATGATTCAGAGGAAGATGAAAGGTATGTAGAGATAGCACTTATCTCTAAGGTTAATAAAAATGATACATGGATCATAGATAGTGGTTGTACACATCACCTGACTGGTGATGAAGAAAAATTTGATAATCTTGAGGAATATAAAGGAGGATCTGTGAGAATGGGTAATGATGCACCTTGTATGGTTAGAGGGAAAGGATCCTTGATGATAAATGATAGAATAAAATGTGAAAATGCTTATTGGGTAAAAGGACTAAACTATAATTTGCTAAGTGTCACACAACTGAACAATTCAGGCCACCAAGTTGCTTTTGAGAGAAAGTGAAGATATTTGATGATGGAGGAAGACTTGTTGGAACTGGAACACAATCGAGAGGTAATTTATTTTATCTTGATAATGATCAGTCTTCTTATTTAATGATGAAAGATGAAGATGCATGGTTGTGGCATAAAAGGTTATGTCTTGTGAATTTTGATAACATGATTAAGATCAGTAAAAATAAAAAGGTTAGAGGTTTGCCTAACTTATCAAAGCCTAATCATGTTATGTGTCATGAATGTTAGAAAGGTAAAATGACTAAATCTAGTTTCAAAAGCAAAGATTATTCAACAAAGAAAATACTTGAGTTAGTGCATACCAACCTATGTGGTCCTATGAGAACTCAAAGTTACTATGGGGATAGATATTTTATTCTTTTTGTTGATGATTACACTAGATTAATGACAATAATGTTCTTGAAAGAAAAATTAGAGGCATTTAAGATGTTCAAATGGTATAAAGAAAAAGTTGAGAAAGAGACTGGAAAAGAATTGAAATGTTTGAGATCTGATAGAGGTGGTGAATTTATTTTTGATGAATTTACTAACTTTTGTAATGAGCATGGTATTAAAAGATGGGTCTCTACATTAAGGACACTTCAACAAAATGGAATAGATAAAAGGATAAATAGGTCAATTGTTGATTGTGCAAGGACACTGATGTTACAAAAGAATGTTACTCAGACATGCTAGAGAGAAGTAGTTAGCACAGCTGTTTATGTTCTAAACCGAGTACAACTGAAGAAGGACACTAATAAGATAGCCTATGAGTTATGGTTTGGCCACAAACCCACTGTAAGTTATTTCATATTTTTTGGAAGTAAATGCTTTATTCTGGAAGATGAAAGAAATGGGAAATTTGACTCAAAAGGTGATGAAGGGATATTTCTAGGATATTCCACTAAAAGTAAAGTATACAAGTGTCTTAACAAAGTAACTAATAAAACATATTGAAAGTACTAATGTTTGGGTTGATGAGTTTGATGATAAGAATTTAGAAGAAAGCACAAAGGAACCGAAAGAATATGGTAGATTCACTTACATTGAACAACCAAAGTACCTACCAACGCTGCAGACAGTGACAACCGGTCAATAGGAAAACAATACCGACAGATAGGAAAGAGATACTGATGAGCAGGAAGGACCTATCGAGGAAGAAAATGAACCTACACAAGATGCAAAAGAAAGAAGAGATAGGATACTAGCAAGATTTGTCAGAAGACATCATCCTGAGACACAAATCATTGGAGATAGACAAGCTAGCATACAAACAAGGAGTAAAGAAAGACAAGGTAAAAGTTGCATTGGAAAATGATGAATGTGTTAATGCAATGAAAGAGGAAATAGAACAGATAGAGAAGAACAAAACTTGGAGTTTAGTACCTAGACCTAAGGACAAGAATGTTATCGGTACTAAGTGGATATTCAGAACTAAGCTAAATGAAAATGGAGAGGTAATAAGGAACAAAGCTAGGTTAGTATGCAAGGGATATGCACAGGAAGAAGAAATAGATTATGGTAAAACTTTTGCACCTGTTGCTAGATTAGAAGGAGTCAGAATGTTACTTGCATATGTTGCACACAAGAAGTTCAAAGTTTACCAAATGGATGTTAAATCTACTTTTCTGAATGGAATACTTGAAGATGAAGTCTACATAGAACAACTTGAAGGGTTCATTGATCTAGACAACAAAGATATGGTATGTAGATTACATAAAGCTTTATATGGTTTAAAGAAAGCACCGAGAGCTTGGTATGAGAGACTACATAACTATTTGCTGAGTATTAGATTTGTTAGAACTAGTGAGAATATCAATATGTACATGAAAGGAAATTCTGATGATACTATCTTGATTGTTGAGATATTTGTGGATGACATAATATTTGGAGGACAAGATCACATCTGTAAGTCATTTGCTGATGAAATGAGAAGTGAATTTGAAATGTCTATGTTTGGAGAGATTAAGTTCTTTCTAGGCTTACAAGTGATTCAACAGAATGATGGTATATTCATCACGCAATCTAAATATATAAAAGAAGTATTGAAGACATTTGGCATGGAAGATGCTAAACCTGTGGGAACACCAATGGCTACTAGATGTAAACTGACTAAAGAAGATGGAACTACTGAGGTAAACTAGACACTGTATCAATCTATGAATGGTAAGTTAATGTATGTAGTTCACAGTGGACCTGATATAGCACATGTTGTTGGAATAGTTGCTAGATTTTTTGCAAACCCTAGAGAGTCACACATGGTTGCTACAAAGAGAATCTTAAGATACCTGAAGATTATGGACTATGGTATCCTAAGGAAGGCAAGTTTGAACTTAAGGTATACACCAATGTTGATTGGGCTGGAAATGTGGATGATAGAAAGAGTACCACCAGAGGAGCATTTTTCTTTGGTGAAAGACTTGTTACATGGAAAAGTAAGAAACAATCTTGCATTTCCTAGTCTACAGTTGAAGCAGAGTATGTTGCTACTGCTGCTAACTATTCAAATATTGCTTATATCAAACAAGTGTTGGAAGGTATGAATGAGGTAATCACTGAGTTGGTGATTATATATTGTGACAACACTAGTGCAATTAATATTTCAAAGAATCCAGTGATGCGCTCTAAAACAAAGAACATATCTATTAAGTATCACTACTTGAGGGAACAAGTACAGGAGAAGCAAGTGAAGCTAGAATTTGTTACATTAAAAGAAGAATTTGCTGATATTTTTACAAAGCCTATACCGAAGGATACATATGAATACTTGAGGACTAGACTTGGGGTCTGTCCTCTATCTACTGGTCACTAAGGTGATTTGGAGGTTGCGTCAGCCTAATCTTATCAGAAGATCATACATGTTGATGCAGCAAAGTTCACACTTTGGATTTTTGTCTAAGGTTGTGAAAGGTTGAAGAACTAGAATAGATTTGCACATCATTATACTGAGATACAGGGAATGCACCAGACAACAGAGAGTTACATAGCTACTATAGAGGTATATGTTTTTATTGCTCTTTGGCATTGTTGTCAAAGGGAGAGATATTTCAATATGAAACACATAGGGAGAGATGAACAATATGAAGTCATACAACATATGAAGATACAGACAAAGGGAGAGAGACATATAGGGAGAGAAATATGAAAGTAAGGGAGAGCATTGAAGATCAGTTACTAAGCACAGAAAGAGACAATCAGAGAACTGCAAAGATCATATCTATAGAAGAAGCTTTGCATTTGAAATGTTGATTAATTAATGTAGTGATTAAACATATTAAGCTAGGGAGATCTTGTACCAAGTTACATCATTTGTTGATAGAGTTGTAGAATACATCTTTGGTATGTGTTTGGCATATTTCATATTGCTTGTGTTTCCATCAATGTCAAAGGGAGAGATTGATGAACTACAACTGATTTGAATAAATTGTATGACTTGAAGATCTATGATTTGAGATCATTGAGTTGTTGATTAGATATGTAAGATGATTAAATAAGTAATATCTTGTCATTGATGTCAACTAGTTTTGACAATACTTATCTTGTAAGTTTCTACACCCAAAAATCTATAGAAAGAAGAAGAAAAGAGATGAAGAACAAATATATCTACATGAGGAAGATAGATATGACAAATGAGGATAAGGAATACATTGGGTAACTTATGAATGAATCTATGACCTGATGTTATTGACTTGATTATGTTGCATTCATCTATGATGTAGGATAGAGCAAAATGCACAAAGTAGTGTGGTCGGTTAAAGAAGCATTTTAGTATACACTAATGCAATGTAGTGTATACCAAGCATAATATAAATTGGGCTTGTGGTCACTGACACATTTCTTTGTTAACCAAGTAGAAGAAAAGAACTAAATGACTAGTTTAGCTGATAGAAGTTGATGAGCTGTAAAGTTTTATGATTTCGAGAATGGAGATAATGTTTGTTACAAAGATCGACGGCTAGCATAATTCAAAGAAGATCTAATGGATTGAAATAAAACATGTTACTGACACATCAACCGAGGAAGGTTAAAGTGGAAAAATCAACAAAGGAGATTAAGCTACAAAATCTGATGGATGGAATTAAAATGGTTTACTTGTCTATATAAGAGACTAGGATTTCATGATGGAAGAGATGCTAGAAGAAGGAGACTACAGAGATATTGTATGAACAAGTTTCATGCATGCCTAATGAAACTAGTTAAGGAGAACTGAACTATAGAGATTACCGAGCTTCGAAAAGCTATAACCGAGAGATAGTAAGTTACTGAATATTGATTGAAATAGAATTGATATAATGATAAGAGGATTTGAATGAGCATAATATGGATCTAATAATCTGAAATTGAAGTTGTGTTGTATTCAAATCAAATTTTCATTACAGTTTAACCATTGTAAATAGATAAATCTCTTAACAGAGTGGACTAGAAAGTCTTGTAATGTCATTCATAGAGTGTACATTTGTTATCCTGTCAACCCCATAGTGAATTTTGGTTGGACGATAATGGTTAGTGTTAAATCCTCTAATAAGGTCACACCTCACAGTGTGTTTGTGACCTTTAACAGGGTTGGGTCTTCACCGAATGAGCACTTCAGAACAATTTTTGGGTTGCCTATCCCATGTGGTTTTTCCCTTTACAAGGTTTCCATGTTAAATCTCTTGTGTTATGTGTTGACTATGATGATTGTTTGTTGTCATAATTTACATATTGCATATTGGATTTGATCATTAATTACTATATGTTATTAACTGGTAATCGATAAAAGCACAGACAAAATACTATTTTATGTTATCGAGATGCAGAAGTTTTAGTAAATTATTTTTGGATATACATTTTGTATTTGGAACTGTGCATAACTGATTCACCCCCCTCTCAGTTATTCTAATAGATCCTACCCTACTCACGTCACTCTCAACAAATAGACCTTCTTGTTAATTAAATAAGGTTAATTGGGCTAATTTTTTTATTCCTACACCCATTAATCCTAATTATTTGCACACACATGTGAGAAAATTTATAAAAACTAACTTCTCAAAAGAATTCCAAAAATGTGTAAAACAAATTTTCTTACAACCTTGATGACATTTTCATACACTTGCTAAAAATGTTTCATTGGACAAAATCTATAACACCTATGATACATCTCTTACACATGTACTTGAAGTACACATTGACCCATCACATCTCAAGTTTCTCACACATGTGTGAGAAAATTTGGACTCTTGCATGGCTTGTGTCCCTCATGTGGCACCTATGTGGATGCCACATAAGATCCACCTCACCCCATCCCTTCAAAATCCTATAAATAGGAGTCTTGCCAAGAGGAAACCATCCATCATTTTCCATTTAAAATTATCATGCTAGTTTATTGATTGTAGTTATTTCATTGTATTTAGTGATTTTTATCTAACTTGTTTGGTAGTTTCTTGCATTAATGGTAGATAGCTGCATTTAGTTCATTTTAACTCTTCTTATTCACATTCAATGCTTGAGTCTAGTTCTTTATAACTAGTTCTTAGGTTCATTCAATACCATCTTCATTTAGTTTGCATTTATTCTCTTGCATTCATCATTTCTATTTCAATCAAAGTGGGATTTAACATATTATGTTGGGAGAGTACACCCACAACTATCTCTAAGAGCTTAAATCAAACAAGTCTTCAGTGCACTTGCTTCATGCCCATCAGAGGTTGTGGTGGAAGTCTTTTGTTTTGGTTTTGCAAGCTTATAAAATGTTAGATTAATATTGAATATGTTTTTTATCCCTAATATTTGCATGTTTGAGCTTGCTTCCAATAGATAGGATTTTCATCACATACATTTTGGCACACCTAGTGGGACCCATGTCCCTGAATTTAAACTCTTTTTCTTCAAATTTTTGTCTTTTCTGGAAATTGTCACACAGTGTCATCTGTACCCTGGAATGGTAATTTGTGCAAATTGATGTCTCCACCTAGAGACTATCATCTCCACTTGGGTTAAAAAGGGCTTAACATTTTTAATAGTTAAAAGTATTTTGGGGGGTATTTTAGGTTTTTTAACTCTTTGGTTTCTATCAAGACATCAATTTCATAGAGTTAAATGTTGTCAAAATGTTAGAAAAATTTATTTTAAGAACAATAGACTAACTCTAGTTTTTAAACTATCATTTTTGTAGGTTGACCATCATCTCAGTGGATTGGCATATACAACTTTGTTCGGTCGTCTTCACTCCTCAAAAATCATGTTGTCAGATGTTAGGTATACCTTTCTAAGTTTTCCATTAAATTTTTGTCTGTGCTCTCTGAAAATCATCTATGACTTTTGATTGTCATCTAGGAAAGTTGACAGGTATCTGTGAAGACTATCATATACAACTTGGAACTATCATCTGCGCCTTGTTGCCAAATATCTTAATTTTTTAGAGAGATTTTGTGTTACTAATTCATCTAGTTTTTTCAGCACCTCGAATCTAAAGATTGAAAACTTAAAACTGCTAATGTTGTGTGTTGTAGGACATTGATAGAAGACATTCCCAAACATCAAAATACTCATTTTTGTCTTGCAGGTTGCCTAGGAGATACAAGAAAAATATTATGTTTTCTTTAATTTATTTCTTAGGCACATTGACAAAAGTTCACTTGTAGTATTTTATTAAGTGATAGGGGAGTAAGCTCTTGCCTTTATAAGACAATCAGAAACCTAGACTCATTTAATAATATACTTAGAAAGGGACTTTGGAAAGGAATAACCTTGTTTGATGTGTTTGGGAGAAAACAACATTAGATAGGAGATTATGCTCTTTTCCCCTTGGGGGAAAATCAGAAATCTAGATTCCTTTCATTGTCAATCCATTCTTTTGAATTAATTATGTAGATGGGCTTTTTGGTTGAGGTAAAAAGTTCCCAAGAATGGCCCATGTGAGAACAAGCTATAAACCCACAACTCCAACTCAAGTTAATCAAATTTTCTTCTTGGGTTTAAATCCTCAGAAGATGAATACCATTTGAGCTTATACACGACTTGTTATACACTAAGTTTGCACCCTTGTTTCAAGCTCTCTTGGTCTTGATAACCTAGTATAACATGGGAATCATCTCTAGGTTATGGGACCTATGCTAACTGAGATGAGACCCCTAGGTTCTAGGCTGGTTCCTCTTGGATAATCACCTTAATTTAATTTTAGACATGAAATATAAATCTTTTGAGGGAAAGGGATAGGAGTACTTGAAAGGGAAATGACTGAAAGAAAACTACCTACTAGGTGATACACTGAAATTAGGGTTTGGATCTTAGTATAGAGGAATGGGATCAATGAAAGGCCCTGGTGTTGTAGGTCACAACTTATTGAATAGGCTTGCATAAGTGTTTCATAAGAGGGCCCAAAAATAAGACACATCTTATAACCTGCAAGCAGACATTCACTTCTGCAACTCGGTGTAGGATTGAGACAAGACTGTTAGGGAGCTGAAGTATGCCCACAAAACATCTAAATCAGATCAAACACAATAACACACATAATTATAGAAAGTAAGAGGGATTAGGAACCCTAAGGTATCACTGAAAAAACATCATATACTTTGATCCCATAAGAGATAATTTAGACAAGGAAGCATAGGGACTTGAAGGATTCTCACAAAATACCTCTGCAATATTTGAAATCATCAATGAAAGATTTACAACTATATAAGTCAGAGGGTAGAAATGATACCATAGATGACCCTTAAGAAAACATGAATTTCTTCTACAATTGTCCAACTCTGAGCACTAAGGCTCCAAAAATATAATATATACATCTCCTCTTGCACACAGGCAAGAGTCAAAACCTAACTATGGTTACAAAAATTAAACCATGATATCAAACCCTAGGGTACTGATCACTTATCATCAAAACTCTAAGAACACTAGAAATTAGATCAAAACTTCCCTTTGCGTGTTGATGCTTTTGAACTGAAAACACCTACAGACACAATAACATCGACTTAACTACCCACCTGTAACTCCACTAAGCCATGAAGGCTCCAAATCTGATTATATTTCCCTAGGAGCGGTACTATTTGAATGATGGTGCCAACTCTTTCTAACACCACGTGGCATGAAAATGCAGAAAAGGACCCTGTAATGCCAGCCAATAGTCACTTCTAACATCTTCACAACTACAACTGTCTTGAGACTTTATTTCCTGAGCTACCTTATGTCGTGCATGGCTTAAAAAGTAGAAGAAAAGCAAAAACCCTTGCAGATATATTCAAATTCAAATCATAACGGCTAGCAAAAAATTTTAAAACGTAACCGTCGATGAGAAACCCTTCCTGGTAGATGAATGGCCAATGAGAATCAAGCACGTCAGCACACCTTTCATTTTGGCCCCACCTCAAGCTTTCTTTCTTAAGTCATTCGGTGAATACGTGATCGAAGACCTTTCTCTAAGTCATGAAGAACTTATTTGAACCCTGGTCTCATTAAGCGACCATGCGAACAAAGTGGTCGCTGAATAGCTTAATCCATTGGTTGACCCCAGTTAAATCTAGCGAACAAGAGAAATCCTTAGTCACTAATTCACTTAATACTTCATCAAACCTGGGCCCAAAATTGCCACATGTCAAACCCTCATTCACTCTGTTTGCCTCATTGGCAAACACCTCAGCTATTTCTAACATCAGACCCACAGAGATAAGATTTTGGTCTAATAGCGGGTGCATGATCTCATGGCCCCTAAATATTCTTTCAGATCATACACTGGTCGTTAAATCCCTATAGAACTGAGACCCCATGACACATCGGACTAATAGATGAGTCCCTGTCATCATATAGGAGCCAATCATATGTGAGCACATTAGCGCCAGGTAGAACATCAGACCCATGACCCAGAGATTCTCATCAGATGGTTATCGCATGATCTCATAGGGTCAAAAGATTCTATGAGATCATACGACCCCATAGATCTTTTCCTTTCTGACACATCCTCAGACCTTCTAACACGGTCCCACTGACAAATCCTAGATGTCGTCTAATCAACCAATAATGAACGGGCACATCAAAAAATGAGGACCCACTTGACAAACCTCAGAGATAAAGTAGGATCAATGGTTGTCGCATGATTGCAAGGAATATTCTGGGCCCTTGCAATCATGCGACCACCATTGGATTGTAAGGAAAGGTAGCCTGCTGGGCCCTTGCTAACTTGTCTCCACATCACCGCCAATCAAACTCTGCCAAATTGGATGAGGTGGCACCAGCCCACTGAGAAGATACTGCACTGGAGGAAAAGGAAGATCGATGATCATCGCAAGATCTCATGGAATCTTTCAAGGCCATGAGATCATGTGACAACCATAGATCTTAGAATCTTGACTTGTCCACTGAACCAAGACCGCCAACCAAAATAGTAACCACTCGCTAAATCGCAAAGTGTTAAGGGGTTAACCATCGAGAATTGGAGATTTTGTGACTAAAGGATTTTAAAATGCACATGTGAAATGAAGGGACTTAAGTGGCTAAGATAAAGTAACATAAAAATAGAACTAGCCTAGGGATCTTTAGGGTTTTAATGGTCCAATGGCTAGTTTTATGAATTTTTTACTTGTAGACCAGAGAGTTTAAAGGATTGCAAAGGCCAGAGGGTTTGCAATGAAGCCATGAAATTTTGCAAAGTGCTTGGCAAGGTTAAAACAGGGACCTGGGGATAGATATTAGCCAAATTTGTATGCACAGGAAAATTAGGGTAACATTTTGGTGATTTCTACTGGATGTCATCCTGCTAGACATGGATTAGTGGCCTTGACATAATTCATTGGGCATGGGGTCACTCTGAGGAACACAAAACTTGACAGAGAGATGAAACTGAACATAGGAAGACAAACTTGTGCACAAGCAGTTCTTGAAAAGCAGGAAACTAACCTAGAAAATAGGGAAAGAAAGCAGGGGAAAACATATTTACAAGAATTTATAGAGAGGGATTAACCTCAAAGTAGGGCTTCAAGTGGAATCCATTGACTAAGATTGGTAAGGCAACTCCTTCAAGATTTGATAGCTGGAAAGCATTGGATCCCTTGCACTCTATTATAACAAATGGTCCACCGCAAAATGAATCAAATTTGGTATGTCTGCCAGGCCTAGATCTGAACTCATCCCACTTGAGGACCATATCCCCAACTTTGAAATCTTTGATCCTAGCTCTTTTATCAAAGCTTTTCTTCATTTGGATCTGATGGAAATCCACATCCTGCATTGATTTGTCTCTGATCTCCTCCAACTCCATCAACTGAGCATATCTAACCTGCAAGGGATCTCCTTCTTTGAATAGGGCATATTGAGTAGCCAAGTTTAGAGCTAGCAATTTAGTTGAAATGGAAAACTTGGCATCTTTTCCATACACTAACACATAAGGAGAGTTCCCAATGATCTTCTTTGGGGTAATTTTGTCTAACCACAAGGTAGATTTCAGTTTGGTATGCCAATTCCTTTGGTTGTCTTGCAGAGTCTTCTTGATTAACCTAATCAAGTTCTTATTTGTTGATTTAGCTAAGCCATTGCCTTGGGGGTAATAATTGGAACTGGTATTCAAATGGCTTGCATTCTTGACTGCCCACTCTAAGAATTTAAGGCCTGTGAATGCTAATGCATTATCTGATATTATTGAATCTGGAATGCCAAATCTATGAATCATGTCATCATAAAAACTCAACATAGCATTCTTATTGGCCTCTTTTAATGCAACTGCCTCTGTCCACCTAGTGAAATAATCCATTGCAATAATTATCCATTTATGTCCTACACTGGATGGAGGATTGATCATGCCAATGAAGTCTATACCCCATTTCATGAAAGGCTACTCTATTCTGATTGGTTGTAGGGGCAAGGCTACAAGCCTCTCCTTTCCTGCAAACATGGCACACTTGATGCATTTTCTCACATACTCATGACTATCCTTAATGATAGATGGCCAATAGTATCCAGCCCTCATGACTTTAAAATTAGTAGTCCTAGGAGAAAAGTGACCTCCAGAAGGTCCATCATGAAACTCAAATAGGACATCAGCTATCTTTTCTAAATCTATGCATCTCAAAAGGACACCATTGTGATCCTTTCTGAAAAGAACCTCATTTATCAGCACAAAAGGAGTAGATTGTAACCTATAATACCTTCTTTTTTTTGAGTCTAGGCCTGCAGGAGTTTGTCCTATCTTCAAGTAATTGACCATGTTAGGCAACCAACTAGTTTCCCTGGCTTGTTCTTCTGTAGAATTCACCACCAGAGATGCATCTATTGTTTTTGATTTATTTGAGCTCTCATCCTCTGCTAAATTCTCATGAAGACCTCTTCCTCTAACCAACTTGGTAGTTTCAATATCTATGTCATATTCCATCACCTTGGTGAGCCAACTAGCTCTTTTCTCATTTAGGTCCTTGGAAAGTAGAAATTCTTTGACACTTGGATGAGTAACTTTCAAATGTACCTTGCTATGGGTCAATAGATATCTAAAAATTTTAAGGCTCTTTACCATAGCAAGTACATGTTTTTCTACAAAAGAGTATCTTTGTTCATACTCCTCTAAACCTTTGCTAAAGAAAGCAATGGGTTGCTCCAATCCAACTAAATTTTCTTGGGTCAGCATTGTAGATATAGCATCATGACCTCCATAAGCATAAAGGATAAAATCCTTACTAAAATTTGGATTTAGCAGGGTAGGGGCTTTTGTTAAGGCCTCTTTGATAGCTTGGAAATTAATTCTCCCTTCTTTGGTCCAACTGAAATCTGAACTCTTCTTTAACATGACTGTCAAAGGCTTGAGTAATTCTGCAATGCTAGGCAAGAATCTCCTAACAAAATTAATCTTTCCTATGAAAGATTGGAGACTTTTCTTATGATGTGGCAATGGCAACTCTAAGATGGCTGCAATTCTCTCAGGATCTACGGTGATCCCTTCTTTGGATACTACATATCCCAATAATTTTCCTTCATGGACTACAAACACACACTTCTTAGGATTAAGAGATATCCCAAATTCTCTGTACCCTTCAAAAATCTTCCTCAAATGTTTGATGTGATCTACTACATGTTTAGAATAGACAGTTATGTCATCTAAGTAGACTAGCACAAACTTGTACATGAGGATTTTAAAGGCCATATCCATTGCCTTTTGAAATGTAGCACCTGCATTTGACAAACCAAAGGGCATCTTTTGATATGCCATGGTTCCCCACTTGGTTGTAAATGTAGTCTTGTATTGATCCTCTTTATTCACTAAGATCTGATTGTATCCTAAATATCCATCCAATAATGAAAATCTCTCAAATCCAGAGACACATTGTAGAATTTCTTCCATTGAGGGTAATGGATGGTGGTCTTTTAAAGAGGCCCTATTAAGATCCCTAAAGTCAACACATAACCTCAGCTCCCCATTCTTCTTCCTGATAGGAACAAGGTTGGAAACCCAACTAGTATGCTTAATGGGGTAGATGATACCACACTCTATTAGTTTGAGCACTTCTTTACGCATAAGTGGCTCAAGCTTAGGATTAATAGGCCTTTGCTTCTGCCTCATTGGTTTGGCATTAGGTTCTAATTCAATGGTGTGCTGAGCAAGAGTAGGATAAAAACCTTTGAGGTCTTCATATTGCCATGCAAAAACATCATTGAATTCTTTGAATAACTAAGTGTAATCTTGCTTCTCCAATTCAGCATTTACTTTTCTAAATTGTAGGCTCTTACCTGGCTCCAACTCCAATTCAACACAATGTTCTTGTTGAACTACCAGGCTAGCTTTGCTTCTCTTAACTTCATCATCCTTGTTGAAGATATTCTCTGAGGTGACAAGACCTCTAGGCATCTTATTAGACTTAAGTTGTATCACTTGATCACCATAACTTTGTGATAGCCTATCTTGATTATGCTCTAAAAAAACATCTTCTTCAAACAAGAATTGCAGAATTTGTTCATCATTGTCAAACACTTGCCAATTAACATCATTATTAGGAATAGAGGGTCTAAAAATCGCTTTGATATGCTATTGATCCCTTTCTTTTGAAATTCTATTTGGAATATCATACTGAGATCCAACAGTAGCTAACCTATTTGCATTTTGATTTAGCTTCCTAGAGATAGCAACAATATTGAAAGCACAAAAATCTTCAATTGCATCCCAAACTCTATGTTTGTATGCTTTCAAAGTGTCATTCTTGGTTGCACTTATCCCTCTTACTTGGCTGACAACTAACTCATTGTCACCATAAACTTTTAAGGCCTTAAGCCCTCTTTTTCTAGCCCACTCTAGTCCATTGACTAGACTTTCATGCTCTGCAGTGTTGCTAGTGCAGGAGAAATTGAATCTAAAGGTAGTATAATACCTTTCTCCTTTTGGGGACACTAACATAGCACCACCACTAGAACCATTTCTACTTCTAGCTCCATCAAAAAAAAGTTCCCAAACCTGATTGTTCTGATCCTCTAAATTAGTATCTTATTTGAAAAGGCTTGGCTCTATGGATGCACTTTCTTGTATTAAATAACTTCCCAAACCAAAATCCCAAACAAGAATTTCTTGGGCCTCTGAAGCTCTTTCATCTAGAAGAATATTAGGGATACTCTCTATCTTGGTGCTTGCTTCACTAATGGTTTGGAAGTCACTGTTATCAAATATAGGGTAGTTTACATTAATGGTGTTGGACACATATGGCTCTATATGGTGTGCTGCTAATGGTTCTAATTTAATGGTGACCTTGGTCCCATACCTTGTATGAAATAACATGTGAGACTAGTTAGAAGATAGATAGCCTCCTATCTTGGTTGTAAACTCCCTTGAAAGACATATAGCAAACAATGCAGGGAGATCTACGATATATATATATATCAAGGAGTATTGAAAAATTATGACTAGCATGTAGGATTAAAATGGTATCTTTGGCCACACCTATAGTATTGATTGAGGATCCATCGAGTTGGGTAACCTTCTTTTGAATGGGCTCATATTTCAGTCCTAATTGGTTAGCTACTTTCTTGGGCATTGCAGTGCTAGTAGCTCCACTATCTACCATACAATTATGCACTAAAGATTTTACAATGATTAAAGATACATAAAAGGGAGGTGGCTTTGAATTCCTACCTTGAATGGAATTGGCCTTGGAGTTGCTACTTGGAGTCTCCTTTTCTTGATCAATGTTAACCAACACTAGCTTTGCAGCTTCTTTTGTAGGTTGAGGAGTTGTCACCTCTGACATGGCCTTCTTCAAAATTTTAGGCTGTCCTAGAAGAGCCAAAGAGTCCCACATGGACATGGTGGCATTCACCTTCTTCATGTTGTCTACAATATCAAAAGGTGTCACAGTGTGTACTCTTTGTTGTGCTTTCACTATGATGGGCTCCACTTCTTTTGGAATTCGGCCTTCTTTGCTTGTGATGGCAGGAGCCTCCTTAGGCATGATGGGATTAGCTTGTTGTAGTGGCTCTACAGATGTAGTGGCTTTGGCATTAGAATCTTCTCTCTCCATGTCTTGAGCCCTTCTCTTTGCTCTTGTATAGGCAAAAAAAGCAACTTCATCATTGACTCCATTGAAGTCTGGTTACTCCCAAATGAAAAGAGCAGTCTCATGCTCTTGTGATTCTTGTTGAGGCATTGACCCACTGGATGAAACCTTTGATTGAGCTTGGGAGACATTTTCAACCATTAGAGCTTGGTTCATCCATCCATTTGAACATGTAGCCTGATTGTGATGTTGATTACAAGGAAAGCACCATTCATTCTCCATAGCCATATTATTTTGACTAGGAACCACATCCCTCACTAGATTTGCAGAATTTAGAGGTGCAGGGTTATATGGTTGGAATGGTCTCTGATTAAAACTTTGCCTTTTTCCTTGATACCCCCCTTGGTATGGTGGCCTATTCTATTGATAAGGTTGTCTTTGATTTTGATATTGTTGATTAGGACCTTGGCCTTGTGACTGAAATGGTGGTCTGATTCCTTGACCTTGTTTCTTTAGATTTGTGACCTCTTTAGTTAAGGTCTGCATCAGATTTTTCATCTCTTGCTGACTACTCTGTTGGCTATTCTTTATCTCTTGTAGCTCTTGAGAGAAACTAGTTGTTAGCTCTTGACCACTGGTACTAGCCTAGGGTGCTAGTATGGTGGGAATAGGGGTAAATGGGGGTACTTGTGCAGGTGCAATGGGTTGAAGGCTAGGAAAAATGGGTGCTGGAGGCCTTCTAGCAATCATACCTACCTGGATTAAACAATTCTCAGCCCTGATAGCTATGTCAAAGGCTTGGGGGAGAGAAGTACCACCCATAGATTGGATCATGATAGAAATTTGACCATTTAGACTTTGTAAGTAATATAGAAAAGCATGGTCAGCTAATGGTCTTACTGATACTGGAATTTTATTCCATGTTTTGAGGAATCTACTATTGTAATCTATCATTTTCTCTTGAGGGTCTCTTTTAATGGTTGTGAACTGCTCTACCAGAGACAAGTTATCTGATTTATCCTCAAAATGCTTACTTAATGCATCCCCTAACTCATCCCATGAAGTAATGGAGCCAACAGTTAAAGTTCTAAACCATTCAAGAGCCTTACCTTTTAAAGAGGCTGCTAATAATTTTTTGGCCACATCCTCTTGAGTAATATTGTGTATGCTGCAGATGGTGGTCACATCTCTTATGTGTTCAAAAGTAGTTGTCTGCCCTTCACCAGTGAAATTAGGTATACTCTTAAGTGCCACCAAAGGCACATCATGATGTTGAGAAAATTTTAATGGGCTACCCTGATTGAAAGGTGCAAAGGCAAATGGCCTAGCCATTGTAGGAGCTGGAAACTGAAGATTAACAACTATATGAGCTGTATTTGCTACTTGATTTGAATCCTCTTCTAGATCTTTGGTTAGAGATCTACCTCTTCTTCTAGAATGAAAGGGAAAAGATCTCCTTTTTGAGGTATCTGGTGGTGTTGATTGAACTCTCCTTATAGGGGATGCTCTTTGAGTTGGCCTACCCTTGTGACTTCTTCTTAAGGGCAGCTCTGAAAATAGAGTGGGCTTTGAGCTTCTAGTCTCAATCTTTCTCATAAACCTTAAACAAGGTTAGCCCTGATCTTTGAAATCAGTGGAGTTGCCAAATATACTTAATATAATACCCTCTAAAGGTCTGTATTATGTAATCTGTATATTAGAGATGGCATATCTTTCAAACAATGAACTTCTAGTGTGGTCCCACTGGGTGTGCTAGAATTGTTATACACTAAGTTTGCACCCTTGTTTCAAGCTCTCTTGGTCTTGATAACCTAGTATAACATGGGAATCATCTCCAGGTTGTGGGACCTATGCTAACTGAGATGAGACCTCCAAATTCTAGGCTAGTTCCTCTTGGATAATCACCTTAATTTTCTTTTAGACATGAAATATAAATCTTTTGAGGGAAAGGGATAAAAGGAGTGCTTGAAAGGGAAATGACTAAAAGAAAACTACCTACTAGGTGATACACCGAAATTAGGGTTTGGATCTCAGTATAGAGGAATGGGATCAATGAAAGGCCCGAGTGTAGTAGGTCACAACTTACTGAATAGGCTTGCACAAGTGTTTCATAAGAGGGCCTGATCATAATACACAACTTATAACCTGCAAGCAGACATTCACTTCTATGACTCGGTGTAGGATTAAGACAACACTATTAGGGGACTGAAGTATGCCCACAAAACATCTAAATCAGATCAAAGACAATAACACACACAATTACAAAAAGTAAGAGGGATTAGGAACCCTAAGATATCACTGAAAAAAAATCATATACTTTGATCCAATAAGAGATAATTTAGACAAGGAAGCATAGGGACGTGAAGGATTGTCACAAAATACCTCTGCAATATCTAAAATAATCAATGAAAGATTTACAACTGTATAAGTCAGAGGGTAGAAATGATACCATAGATGACCCTTAAGAAAAGATGAATTTCTTCTACAATTGTCCAACTCTGAGCACTAAGGCTTCAAAAATACAATATATACATCTCCTCTTGCATGCAGGAAAGAGTCAAAACCTAACTACGATTACAAAAATTAAACCATGATATCAAACCCTAGGGTACTGATCACTTATCATCAAAACTCTAAGAACACCGGCAATCAGATCAAAACTTCCCTTTGTGTGTTGATCCTTCTAAACTGAAAACACTTGTAGACACAACAACCTTGACTTAACTACCCACCTGCAACTCCACTAAGCCATGAAGGCTCCAAATCTGATTATATTTCCCTGGGAGTGGTACTGTTTGAATGATGGAGCCAACTCTTTCTAACACCACCTAGCATGAAAATGTGGCAAAGGGCCTTGCAACGCTGGCCAACAGTCACTTCTAACATCTTCACAACTACAACTATCCTGAGACTTTATTTCTTGAGCTACCCGACATCGTGTGTGGCTCAAAAAGTAGAAGAAAAGAAAAAACCCTCACAGATATATTCAAATTCAAATCATAACAGCTAGCAGAAAATTTTAAAATGTAACAATCGATGAGAAACCCTTCCTGGTAGATGAACGACTACAATGCACTAGAAAATGGCTTGAAAAGTCATCTCTGACAGGTCAAAGCCACCGTGGAAGTCAGCGGCCAATGAGAATCAAGCATGTCGGCACACTTGTCATTTTGGCCCCACCTTGAGATTTCTTTCTTAAGTCATTTGGTGACTATGCAACTAAAGACCTTTCTATAAGTCATGAAGAACTTATCCTAACCCTGGTCCGGTTAAGCGACCACAAGAACAAAGCAGTCGCTAAATAGCTTAATCCATCGGTTGACCCTAGTTAAATCTAGCGAACAAGAGAAATCCTTAGTCACTAATTCACTTAATACTTCATCAAACTTGGGCCCAGAATTGCCACATGTCAAACCCTCATTCACTCCATTCACCTCATTGGCAAACACCTCGGCTATTTCTGACATCAAACTCATAGAGATAAGATTCTGATCTAATGGTGGGCACATGATCTCATGGCCCCTGAATATTCTTTCAGATCATATGCTAGTTGTTAGATCCCTATAGAACTAAGACCCCATGACACATCAAACTAATAGATGAGTCCCTGTCATCATATAGAAGCCAATCATATGTGAGCACATCAGCACCAGGTAGCACATCAAACCCACGACCTAGAGATTCTTATCGGATAGTTGTCGCATGATCTCATAGGGTTAGAAGATTCTATGAGATCATATGACCACCATAGATCTTTTCCTTTCTGACACATCCTCAGACCTTCTAACATGGTCCCACTGACAAATCCCAGTTGTCGTCTGATCAACCAATAATGAACAAGCACGTTAGAAACTGAGGACCCACCTAACATAGCCTAGAGATAAAGCAAGATCAACGGTTGTCACATGATCGCAAGGAATATTCTAGGCCCTTGCGATCATGTGACCACCCTTGGATTGTAAGGAAAGGCAGCCCGCTGGGCCCCTGTTGACCTATCTCCACATCACCACCAATCAAACTCCACCAAATCAGATGAGGTGGCACCGGCCCACTAACAAGATACTGCACTGGAGGAAAAAGAAGATCAATGATTGTCGCAAGATCTCATGGAATCTTTTGAGGCCATGAGATCATGTGACAACCTTAGATCTTAAAATCTTGACTTGGCTACTGAACCAAGACCGCCAACGGAAATGGTAACCGCTCGTCGAATTACAAAGTGTTAAGGGGTTAACCACCGGGAATCAGAGATTTGGCGACTGAAGGATTTTAAAATGCACATGTGAAATGAAGGGACTTAAGTGGCCAAGATAAAGTAACATAAAAATAGAATTGGCCTAGGGCTCTTTAGGGTTTTAAGGGTCCAACGACTAGTTTTATGAATTTTTTACCTGCAGACCAGAGAGTTTAAAGGATTGCAGAGGCTAGAGGGTTTGCAATGAAGCCATGAAATTTTGCAGAGTGCTTGGCAGGGTTAAAACAGGGACCTGGGGATAGATATTAGCCAAATTTGCATGCACAAGAAAATTAGGGTAACATGACTCTCACCTAACACATTAGTAGGGTCTTGTGGTATCAATCACATTTATGTGACTACCTATGCTAAGGTTCTTTGTTGGGCTATAGACCTAAATCGTGCTTGCACACACATAAGGAACGTATTTGAATGAAGACCCTTACTAAGATCCTTAGAATAGAAGGTACCTGGTTCACCCCTGAAAGTCTGATAATCCAAGTGCAAGGAGGATAGTAATCTCTCCAAGCTACTTGCCATATCGTGTCTTCCTAAGTGTTTAGAGTCAGAGAATATGACATCATGACTAGAGCTATTATGTACTTGGTGACCATATTTTGACTAGCTCTTGAAGTTTGCCTAAGTTAACGAATGAGGATTTTCATACTCTACCAATTCCTTAGGGTAGGAACTATGTTTCATTGTCTGCAATAAAAATTTTCTCAAGAACATACACCTCAAAAACATTATGTTGTATCAGCTTCATTGTAACTATTGCTTGTCTCTTGTATGGTTACTTTGTCCCTTGTGAGATTTTTTTCAGACATATGACTATTATTTTTCTAGTTTGAATGCTTGAAAATTGGATCCTGCCATTGATCAGATTGATTGAAAATTAGACTGGATAGGCTAATTGATCAGATTCATCAAAAACACCCTGAAACCTAAATTGTCATCTTCGACCTAGAATGGTCTTCTCCATAGATTGTCATTTGCATTTGAAAATAATTGTCTCCTCTTAAATACAATGATCTATCTAAATTTTCAAACACATCAAAAATTTGGTTCTCTAGAGGCCATTGAAATCATTTGTCCCAAAACATAGATTTACATAGTAAAAATCAACATTCTTTTGGGGTATGAATGATTCAAGAAAACATAAGAAAGTGAAACTTCCAATTTCTCAAGTCTATAGAGAAAATATCATTGATAAGAAAGCTAGAGTCAATGCATCCTATTCTAAATCTATCCCAAAGACTCTTGAAGTCAGTGAGAACTTTGATAAAATCACCTATAACAATTGGGTTGCTAATTTTGTTGTCTAGAACAAAGTGAACATGGCCTTTATCACTTGGGAATCCTATGATTAAGTATCCTTGACCTTCATTCTTCTTCAAATCACTCATCATTTCCTCATCCTTAATCACATCTTCCTTCATCCACATTTCAAAACATTAGGAGCATTAATCAAAACCTTAGAATTTAAATCAAAATCAAATCAAACCATCTTTCATACCTAAATTAAGAAATTGGGTTAAAGAATTATTCCAATAGTGTCACATAGATCTTTAATCAAAGAAAACATTAATCCCTTGCTACTTTGAGAATTGAGTCTTTCTCAGGTAGCTTTAATCTAACCCTATTTTGTTTGGGGATCATCAGTCTATCACCCAAATAAGTGAATATTTTAAATCAAATCCACTCCTTTTTTTGCATAATCACGAGGTCTTGTTTTACCTAGGTTTATTCCAAACCTTTAAATCAAATCAATTTTTGAGGCTTAGTTCCTCTTTAATCCAATCAATCCTCGAGGCTTAGTCCCCTTAATCCAATCCAAATCATAGTCCAAGTTGCTCCTAATTCATCAACTCATTTCCTCCTCTCATCATCTTCCATCAATCTTTCAACATTCTTCAATCCCAATCCAAGATCACTCATGGATTGTACTTACCCAATCTCAATTCAAGATAAGACAAGAATCCTGTATCATGCATAACGATCAAGAAACTATTTACCAAGAAGACTTCAATGATGAAAAAGAACCACATATGGAATTTTACATGGTCATATCTAAAAGTGCTAATGCAAATCCATGAGCCAAAGAGTTCTTCAATGATCCTAATAATTTGAGCCTAGTGTAAGATTTAATCCAAGCTAATAGATCTAATATCTTCCTAAATCTTATTCAGCGGGGTTTCATACTCCCTAAAATTTTTGGTGAAACCTTTCTTGAAAACAAATTGATTTGAACTAACAAAGGTGAGGTTGTTCTTATTATGCCTTCAACATCTTATAACATGAATCAAACTTTCCATAATATGCTTGAAAAGATTCAGTGGCTTCTAAGAAGGCCTAACTCAAATGATAACAATAATGTCAATGGAGTGAACAATAATGACTTGAATGGAGGTCATGGACCTGAAAATCAACTAGGGTCATCCAGACGATGCTCTGCCTCAATTTTCTCAAAGCCTAATAGAGTCTTGAAGAATCAAAATTATTCGTATACGAATAACACCAACCATATTTTTGGTATCTACATAACGTGAATCCTCCACATCTTGGAAGACATAATACCATTGGAAGGAGGAATGAATCAAGGCCATACAATCACCAACAATAATCCTCCTAATTAAATTGGTGCAAAAAATCAATGAGCTTAAGAGCACAATGAAGAATATGCAGAAAGGTGGGAAGAAGGAATTATCTTTTGTAGAGATATGGTAAACATGGAGGTTGCATGGGTAACCTTGAAGGTCTTTCTCTTGGAGGCACTCGAAATCTATTTTGCAGCAGTGGTATGGATGAAGCAACATTATGATTTCACTTTTCCAAGGCATGGAAAACATATGGTGCAGAAGAAGGAGGAACATGGAGTCGTGAAGCAAGCACAAGGACAAGTGCAACTAAAAATATTTGAAGAGTCCCTATTCAAAACAAGGGTCAAGATGAATTTTTTTTCTAACCTACTTTTTTCCAAGCTTCCAAGAGGACTTGGAATGTTTTCAAGTTGCGAAGTATGGTGCAGAGGCACCTTGGCAAGGAGAAACACTAGGGTCACTCATGGATCCTAAGAGAGTTTGAAGATTGAAGAAGGACCATTCATAGTCACAAATGAATTTTAACATGGCCTTTGAGCCATTTTAATGTAATAGAAATGTCAAAATGATAATATGAATGTAATTGCCAAGATGGGCAAATAATAGCCTATAAAGGCTAATTGTGGGATTGAAGGGTAGTTTAAGAGTTTTAATGGTTTATAAGGATTTTGGTAGGTTTAAATGTTTCATAAGTTCATTTAAAGACCATTAGAAGTGTTAAGAAAGGTTAAGTTAATTGGTTGTCAAAGTTGACAGCTTGTCAACTTTGACAACATATTTTAATTATAAAAAATACTTGTAACAGTTAGTTTGTGGGTAATTAGTGGTAGTTATTAGGAATTTGGTTGGTTTCCCTGAATGAAAATAGGTTTAAAATGATGTAAACACATTCCAAATGAAATTTTGGGTGAAGGGTAAGTTTGTACAAAAGTTTTCAATAAAATAATATTAAAATCTCTACAAACTAGTGTAGATAACAATCATTAAACTTTGTTGATTCCAATGCATTAACAGTCCTCAAATCAGTTGGATTGGGTAGTAAATGTTTTATTTTCATTCAAAATCATTCTATGTTAGAGATTGAATTCATTTGTTAACCTTTTGAAGGTCAAAACCCACTATTGGGGCTAACTGTACAGTGGTATTGGATTACATAGTTTGGTTTAAATATGTTATTCCTTTAAAGCATGAATGGACCCTTCCACTTTTTTTTATTCTCTGTGGCTTGTGGAAGGTGGCCAATCCTATACCATATGTTTTTTATAATGCTTTGAGTGCAGGGAAGATCAAAATGGAAGTAAGTTGGTGGAGGTAAATAGTTTGATTGTTGCAAAAAAAATCACTCTGATACAGGGGGCATATCTTTCAATTACATTGTTGGATCATGCTAATTATTTAATATGTTGGTGAGAACCTAATTATGCCAATTCGCACAAGAGGGATTAAAGAAATAATATGTCGTTCAAAAGTTACAAACCTCTGTACATAGGTCTATCGAAGAACACAACAAATAGACAAGTTTATTCTATTTAATAAAATGGTGTTGTGTTAATGGGTCAGAGGTGTTTGGATGATATGAGAAAGGAATTGGTAGTATGTCTAAGTGTTGTTGAAGAAAATGGAACTCATAGGTAGGGTTTGGAGTGGATTTATGCAGTGAACAAGTGACAGTCCTAAAAGGGCAGTGAGATAGTGTTTTGTGAAACAATTAAACAAAGTGCATTGGTTAGACCATGAAAGGATTTGTGGAAAAGTGAAGTTTGTTTGGATGGTGAATGGAAGTGAAATTGTTCAAAAGAAATTTGAATATTTTTTTTGAGTTACCTAAATTCAAAGTTCTTTGGTGTAACCTCTGAGATGCACTTGATTCGCTATGCGTGTACCAAGAAATTGTGAAGCCTATGAGTTGAATAAAGATTCCTTAGAGAGACTCTAGAGGACTAAGCAATTCTCTTTTGAGCCTAGTGGAAGATATAATCCAAGCTAATAGTTCTAATATCTTCCTAAATCTTATTCAGAGGGGTGTCACACTCCCTAAAAATTTTGGTGAAACCTTTCTTGAAAACAATTTGATTCAAACTAACAAAGGTGAGGTTGTTCATATTATGCCTTCAACATCTGATAACATGAATCAACCTTTCCATAATATGCTTGAAAAAATTTGGTGGCTTCTAAGCAGGCCTAACTCAAATGATAACAAAAATGTCAATGGAGTGAACAATAATGACTTGAATGGAGGTCATGGACCTGAACATCAACCAAGGTCATCTGGACAATGCTCTGCCTCAATTTTTTCAAAGCCTAATGGAGTCTTGAAGAATCATAATTCTTTGTATACGAATAACACCAACCATATTCTTGGTAGACAAAACATGAATCCTCCACCTCTTGGAAGACATAATACCATTGGGAGGAGGAATGAATCAAGGCTAAAGGTGAAGTTGTGAAGAGTTGAAAAGAGTTATGGTGATTGCTTGTGGAGAATTCTAAGAAGATCAGAGATGGAGATGGAAATGAAGGTCAGTCAGTAAATCAACATATGTGAAAAGAGGATCAATATTTGCAAAGTGAGTTGTATATTTTCAGATCATAACCTACTATTACTTTCTAACCATTTTATTACTCAAAATCCTTTAATCAAGGTTGAACTAATAGTCATTGTATAAATCCTTTAATCAAGGTGACATTCTAATGGAATGTTCTTAAGTCCTCTAACCAAGCCACTTTTGACAGTGTTTAAATCCTTTGACAAGGTCACACCTAATAGTGTGTATGTAAACCTTTTAGAGGGTTGGCTTCTCATAGAGCTCACTTCAGAAGAGTGAAAATTAGTAGCATGTTATAGAGTGGTTTTTCCCAAATTGGGTTTCAACTATAAATCTTGGTGTTATACTTATGTGAATTTTATTTAATGTGAATGTTGTTGAAAGCTTTATATCCTACAAGTTAATTACTTTTGGATAGTGGACTACATGTTATATGTTTCTGATATATGCTATAGAGATCGAGTTGAATTACTGATTAGATATGAGTTTAACTATTCTGCAATCTCTTTTACTTGTCTATTCAAATCTTCACTTTCTCTTGCAGAAATTCTATTGGCTATCTTATTTGGAGAATCGACTCTACACATCAAGTCCATTTAATTGTATCATCTTAAAATGGATGCACTCCATGTTGAGACCTTTTAGCCCTCCTTAGTAAGCCATTTTTATCCTCATTTATACACTTTCATTCTTTTATGCTTATCTACCTAATTCTGCCCCTCTTTTCTGCCTTTTCTCTCTACTTCTGAGACTTGGGCACATTTCCTGAGGTCCTGACCCTCTGGGTCAAGGTCAACCTTGACCTTGACTTAGGTCATAGTCAATCTCAACCTTGACCTAGGTCAAATTTGACCTTGACCTTGACCTTAGGGTCCAGGGTCCTTGGGGTTAAGTCCCATTTTTGGGGTTTCATCAAAATCTTGTATTTTCCCACTTTGGAGCCACTATTTCTCGGGTTAAGTGTCAAATTATCAAACTAATATTTGATTTTGACCTTTATCAAGCTTTTTATAAGATTCCTAATTTATTATTTGAGATTATCCTTTCTTGAGTTTTGTGCCTAATGCTCAAAATAACCTTGGGGTTGGTCTTACCTCAAATTTTGTGATAAGGCTCTTAAATAATTATTTTTATTTCTATCTTAAGGGTGGACCCCTTCTAGAGTTTTGTGTCAAGACTTTAATTTAATTTCCTCTCCATGTCCACCTCTCTATATTTTTGTTCCATGGAACCTTAATTATTGTTTTCTATGTCAGCCTCTCTAGGGGTTTGTGCCCAAGATCTCTATAAAAGGAGGCCTTCCTCTCTCATTTTCTCCATCCACTTTCATAATCAAGTTTCCAAGTGCAATAACTCTCAAGAAAGAAGATCAAGAATTCAATAATTCAAGCCTTCAAGCATTCAATTCATCAAGGAGATCCATTGGTAGCTATTGAAGGATTCAATCTCTATGGAGCTCTCTTGATGAAGATTCCTCCATCCATTTCCATTCAAGCCTCTTCCTAATCCAAGATCCACTCAAGATTGGTATTGGAGATCTAAAGACAATTGATTTGAGACATCCTACATCCTATTCTACAATCATTTGGAGCATTCATACTTGTGGATTCAAGGATTCGAATCCTCCACAAGGATTTCAACATAAGCAAGGTGAATTGTTCCATTTACTTTGTTTATTCTAGAAATTTCAATTCAATTTCAAGGTTAATTCCTAAATTGTCATTTGACTGAGGCAAACCCCTCCCCCCCCAAAAAAAAAACAATTTTTCTTTTAGGTACAGGTGTGGGATGACAAATATCAGTACAGATTTGGATACCCTTTTCGTCGAACTTTCAAGATCCACAAATAGAATTTTCGTCAGAGTAGTGTAGGTCAAGGTCAAATTTTCAGGGTAAGATCTTACTCCAAGGTAAGATCTTACCCCACCTTTGGGTCAAGGTTGGCCTCCCTCAGAAAGAAAAATATTTCTGGGTTTTGTAGATCTCGTAGTTTCGGTTCAAGAGTTTGAAAATCAACAATTTTTGAGACCATCTGACATGGTTTTCAGCCAATTCTTTTTCGGAGGTAAGTACCTTTATTTCTTCATTTTAGTATTAGTCTTATACATTTACATCCCATATTATTACAATTCTATGTCATTGTAAAATATCGGTTTTGGGGTCTCTTTCATGTGCATTATTATAAACCCTATATCCATGCCATATATTTTATATCTTACATTTTGGTGAACCCGTTTACAACAACTCTTTCTTTTTGGTGTTGGATTTGCATGCTTAGAAAAGTAGGTTTTTCTTTATGCTCTTGGATTTATATTTCAAAAATACAAAAAAAATTCCAAAATTTCTTCAAAAATACAAAAACATTTACATTGCTTTGTGGAATTAGATGCCCTATTGTGTTGGTGGTGTTTGATTTCCTTTTCATTTTTATAAATTTCATTTGAATGCATTTGGATATATATAGATCTATTTTCTATGCATTTCTTTATTCATTATCATGTTGCACAAGTTATCTCAAGCATTTTTCAAGTGCTTTATTGAACCTTTGGATGGGGATGTTGATTTTTCACTTCCTTGTGAAACCATTGTGAATGATCCCTTGGATAAAGACATTGATTTATCCCCTCCTTATGAAGAAGTTTTGATACAAAAGGGTGATTTATTAATGGATGACATATTCATACATGATGATAACTCTTTTTCTAAAACACACTCCCCTTGTGCAGACATTTTAGTGAAAGAAGATGACATTATAGATGCTTTAACTCCATTTGGGATTCCTTCTTGTGATGAGGCATTAGCAAAGAATGATATGAATTCCCTTAATGCTCTCCATTTTAGTGATGATCTTATGGACAATCAATATCTTACCTCATCTTCTCCTAGGATGTCTTCTTTGCTTCCTTCTTGTGTATCTGTTTGTAGTGTTGAGACAACTAACATGGTTTATCCAAAACCCTTGTTGACTATGAAAGGTTGTCCTCGAATTACTATCAAAGGTAAACCTATGGAGTCATTAGAGTCTTTCAATAATCAACATTCGATAGCTCACACATATCATACAAGGAATAACCTTTAACCTAATCTGGTAGTTTCTACTTCTTTGCCACCTTCTCAACCCATTCTTCCTCCTCTACCCCGTCTTCCTAGCATGAAGTATGATTTGATAAACCAATTGCAAAATACCCCTGCCAAGATTTCTTTATGGGAGATTCTTCAAAATTCACCTACCTACTATGAAGCCTTGCAAAAATCTCTAGCAACTCTTCCCACTCCACTTCCTAATCAAGAGAACATCAATAACTTCTTACAATGTATGCATACTACCCCGGGTGCTCCTGACATTGTATTTACTCAAAAGGATTTACCTTCTAAAGAAGTTTATAATCAATACGATGCTCTTATGGTTGTTGTTACTATCAATAAGAGTATCATTTGTAGGACTTTTATTGATAATGGATCTGGGCTTAATGTTTGTAGTATGGACATTCTTAAAGAAATTAAAGCCAATCTTTCAACTATTCAACCTGACAATGTTCCTATACGTGGCTTTGATAACATTGCTAAGAAAACCTTAGGAATCATTACCTTACCTATCAAAGTAGATCTGGTCATCCTGAATACACCTATTCATGTTATGCCTAGACCTCTCAATTATAACCTTCTTTTGGGTAGACCTTGGTTGCATGAGATGCATTCTATCCCTTCTACCCTTCACCGTAAAGTCAAGTTTATACATAACAACATGATGTATACACTTCATTCAGATGATGCACCAAATCCTTGTTTGAATATTCAAACCCACACTACTCCTATTCATAATAGTCATCCTTCTTCCTCTAATGCTCTTCCTGGTGATGATTGGGGATCCTTGGATTTTAATCCTACCTTTATTGGAGAGTATAAGGTTTCTGATCTTGATTTTATGAAGCAACAAAGAGATTTTGAACAACGTGTTTTTTCTTCTACTTCTAATTTCCTTCGTTTTAACTTTGTCACTGCTTCTACCCATAATGAATCTATCAAACCTACTAATGATGACATAGTGACTACTAGAGTTCCATTGACTCCTTTTCATATGGCTTCTTGTTATGGTCCTAGTTATAAATTCCTAGTTAAACAAGGATTTAATGGTCAAGGATGTGGTAAGAATACATAGGGAATTCAAATGCCCTTACAAAGTTGGGGGCATGAGCATTCTTATGGATTGGGATTTAATCCTCTACAAAAAATCAATGTTAACAACATCTCAAATAACACTTAAAAACATGATGAATCTATGAAGGAATTTGACCAAGAAGTTCTTTTTCCTAAACTCCTTCATGCTAAGATGATTACTAGACCTAAACACAAAAAAAAATGTAGTCCACACTTGAAGAATCTTCCTTTTTGTTTATATCATAGATTTCATTATCACTCTACTAATGAATGTCAAGTTTTGCATTATAAGATTAGGGAGCTCATTGATAGTAAGGTTATTTATATATCATGTGGCAATGAGTTGTATTTCAATCCTATTTTCTCTAAATAACATTTATGTTCCTATTATGGAGGTCCACACTATGTAAACAATGTTAGCCTAATCCTTGGTGGCTTGTTGTCTTGTATGGTGTTGTGAGCGATATAATAGGTCCCCTTCCATCTTTGTTCATACGCTTGGGGGGAAAGGATGCCATCTCCTTCTTTTTTGTCTTTCTGGGATCCACTGTTCCCTTGGTTAAGCAATATCTATCTATTATGTGATATCCAATCATACATGAAAATTTTGGTTTGCATTGAGGATCTTTTTCTTTGATCATAACCTATTTCAATATTTGACATTGGGTTTCCATGGTTGATAAATATCTCACCTTGGAAGATGAATAACTATGTGCTATCCCTAGCAAGGGTTAATTTTTCACTTCTTGCATGATATCTGTTTGCATCCCTCCCTTCCATGGCCTCATAGGAGCTGTGACCTTCTTGGCTTGGATTGGGTGTTGTTTATTGATATTATCTTGATGTTGAAGAAGGCTTTATCTTTGTTCTTTTCTTTCCTAAACATGTCAAAATAGTATGTATTTTTTCCATCTTAAGGAGGGGGGCATACATACGGCCTCCCTCATTCTATATTATGCATTTTTTTTCTAACCTTTTGTTTTGTAGCATGCTAAATCTCAGAAGGTAACGCACAGAAGTTGTTAAATCTTGAAGAGACACACATTTCCAATTTCAAATATGCTAAATCCTTGGAAGGTAATGCACATAAGTTGCTAAATCTTGAAGGGACATGCATTTTCAATCTCAAATATGCTAAATCCTCTGAAGGTAATGCACATAAGTTGCTAAATCCTAAAGAGATACGCATTTTACAAAGGTATTCTATGGTGATATGAGGATATGGATCCATGGATACTTCATAAAATCCGTCAGAAGAAACACTAAATACATGCAAAAAGCCACTAGAAGGCACACAACTTTATGGGGTGACTATCAAGTTCATTCTTGGTGGCCCATCCTATCCTTTCTATGGTTCACGGTGAGATACACACATCTTACTGGGCAATCTAGCCACTCCTCTCTCCCCTTTTCTCTCCTTTTCTAGTAATGTCTCTCTTATTGTAATCTTGGAGTTGACGAAGACTTGAGTCTCTAGGGGCTTGAGGTTTCCTTTGTCCCTTTGATTTCAATAAGATTGTCTTTTTCTTTGTGATCTCATTTACCAAGAGTTTGCACCAAATCCATACTCTTGCTAAAGTGGGGGTAAAATGTCATCTTCAAATGGACGCACTCCATGTTGAGACCTTTTAGCCCTCCTTAGTAAGTTGTTTTGATCCTCATTCATACACTTTCATGCTTTTGTGCTTATCTGCCTGATTCTGCCCCTCTTTTCTACCTTTTCTCTCTACTTTTGAGACTTGGGCACATTTACCAAGGTCCTAACCCTCTGGGTCAAGTTCAACATTGACCTTGACCTAGGTCAAAGTCAACCTCGACCTTGACCTTAGTTTCCAGGGTCCTTGAAGTTAAGTCCCAATTTTGAGGTTTCATCAAAATCTTGTCTTTTCCCTCTTCAGGGCCACTATTTCTTGGGTTAAGTGTCATATTCTCAAACTAATATTTGAGGTGGACCTTTCTCAAGCTTTGTATAGGATTCTTAATTTATTATTTGAGATTATCCTTTCTCAAGTTTTGTGCCTATTGCTCAAATTAACTTTGGGGTTGGCCCTACCTCAAATTTTGTGACAAGACTCTTAAATAATTATTTTTATTTCTATCTTAAGGGTGGACCCCTTCTAGAGTTTTGTGTCAAGACTTTACTTTAATTTCCTCTCTATGTGCACCTCTCTAGATTTTTGTTCCATGGACCCTTAATTATTGTTTTCTATATCGGCCCCTCAGGGGTTTGTGCCCTAGATCTCTATAAAAAGAGGCCTTCCTCTCTCATTTTCTCCATCCACTTTCATAATCAAGTTTCCATGCACAAGCACTCTCAAGAAAGAAGATCAAGCATTCAAGCATTCAATTCATCAAGGAGATCCATTGGGAGCCATTGAAGGATTCAATCTCTATGGAGCTCTCTTGTTGAAGATTCCTCCATCCATTTCCATTCAAGCCTCTTCCTAATCCAAGATCCACTCAAGATTGGTATTGGAGATCTAAAGACAATTGATTTGAGACATCCTACATCCTATTCTACATTCATTTGGAGCATCCATACTCATGGATTCAAGGATTCGAATCCTCCATAAGGGTTTCAACATAAGCAAGGTGAATTGTTCCATTTACTTTGTTTATTCTAGCAATTTCAATTCACTTTAAAGGTTAATTCCTAAATTGGAGTTTGACTGAGGCAAACCCCTTCCCCCAACAAACAAAATCATTTTTCTTGTAGGTATAGGTACGGGATGATGAATATCAGTGCAGATCTGGATACCCTTTTCACTGAACTTTCAGGATCCATGAACAGAATTTTTGTCGAAGTAGTGCAGGTCAAGGTCGACTTTTCAGGGTAAGATCTTGCCCCGGGGTAAGATCTTAGCCTTCCTTTGGGTCAAGGTCGACCTCCCTCACAAAAGAAAAATATTTATGGGTTTTGTAGATCTCATAGTTTCGGTTTAGAAATTTAGAAATCAACAGTTTCTGAGACCGTATGACAAGGTTTTCAGCCAATTCTTTTTCAGAGGTAAGTACCTTTATTTCTTCATTTCAATATTAGTCTTGTACATTTACATCCCATATCATTACAATTCCATGTAAGTGTAAAATATCAGTTTTGGGGTCTCTTTCACATGCATTATTCTAAACCCTATATCCATGCCATATATTTTATATCTTACACTAATGACTAATATTTTTCATCATTGGTAAGATCCTATAGTTACATTATTAAATATAATATCTTGAAACACATCAATAAATTTTTAACTTCTATATGAAAATATTTTATTTTATTTTTGTTTTCTTTATGAATTAAAGGAAAACACACACACACACATACATCATTCCATCTAAAACATTTCTTCAATCAACTAAATATATTTTTGAACTATTCATACCTTTTTATCTATCTCCTTTAACACATTTAGCTTGTGTTGAACTTCATCTTTCATCAAAGAGTAAGTATTTTCATGCCCATCATATAATGCATGATTATTACACTACTATAGTCTCCATAACAACATATGGAATACACACATTGCCAAAATATCACACAAAACCTTATCATGATAATTATCAATTTTAAACTTTTCTTGACACTATTTGTTGTCCAAATCCTTTTTCTCTTTCTATAACCAAGAAACTTGGTAGAGCTTAAGATAGTCCTTCTCTCTAGCTTCAATTTACCAACTACCTCCTTTAAATTAAAGTTATCAATACTACCACCTTCTATAATGATATTGAAATTTTTGACATTACAATTACATCTAGTGTGAAATAGATGTTTCCTCTTCTCATCGCTTAGCAAGGATCTTCTCTCTTCCCTCTTTATATCCTTCAAATGTGAAGATTTAGTATCTTCATCTAGCAACTCATTCATTACCATATTTTCAATTTTTCCTCACTTGATGTTAGGGACACTCAAAGGCCCTATGTCTTTCCACTCCATAATAGAAAGAGGTTTGATGAAAGCCTCCTCTTCTTGGTCGATGTCCACCATTTCTTCTTAATCTTAGATCTCTATTGTTTTGATCATGTTGATGGTAGGAATTATCTCCTCTTTGATTCTATTTGCTACTAAATTCTTCAGTCATCTTTTCTTCATCATTTTGACCTCCATAAGATGGTCTACTAGTCTTTTTTCCATTACCCCTTCCTCTTTGTTCATTCTCAAATCTATTTTTTAGCTTCTCTTCCACCTTCAAGGAAAATTAGTTAGCATTTTCCATAGTAGATATTCTCACAAAAATTGCCTTCTCTTGGATACTAGGCTTTAATCCATTTATGTTATGCAAACTTTTCCTTTTTCCCCTCATAATAGCATGTTTTAATAAGGAGTCAGTAAAGCTCCTCTATGTACTCCTTGATTGATTTCCAGATTTATTCAACCCTTGCATCTTTTTCCAAAAATCAAGCTCATGGTCTATAGGAATGAATTATCTCTTCAACTTATTTACCATTCAATCTCATCTTTCTATTTTCTCTTTCCCCCTTCTGTTTCTCTCCAAGTATAATTCTTTCAAAAAAATACATGCACGACCCTTTAGTTTGTTTAAGAAAATATTACCCTCTCATGATCTTCTACTTCTTCATACTAAAAAATACTCCTCTATATCATTGATCTAATCAGTCAAATCCTTCTGATTTGGAATACATAAAAATGTCGATACCTTGATCTTTGACATTTTTCCAATATTGGAAGTGGCTATTAGAAACCCATCCTCTTAATGATTTATTACATCTTGTTCTCCATCTAATTTGTGTTCTTCTTCCTAACTCATCATCACTTACATCGCGTCTTCTTAGATTTACTCTCTTACATAACTATTCGCAATGCATGTACTCATCTTTCAAGGACTATTAAATCATCTTCTAGAATATCATTTCTTTGATTGAAATTTCTTCCACCATGTCTATCTTGCATTACTTTTTAAGGTATTTTCTCCAACTTTCTCATAAACCCATAACTATAGCCCTTGTGCAAAATACCTTCAATTTGGTGATGTTTTCACACAATCATGAACATCTATTTCATAACACTTGATGGAGGGCACATCCCATACAAACCCAAATGAAAAACAACAATAGAGATATATTTTCTTCATATTACACTCCCAAGGAATAGGTTGTTATTATTGAATCTGAGTTGATTTATGATATTTTAATGTTTATTGTTGTTTTGGGGAAACATGATCATAGAGATCCCCCATCCTACTAGTATTGTAATAGTTGCATGATTTTTTAATGTTAAAACTTGATCCTTAATCAATGAACTTTTATTTTTAACATTATCCCATCTAAACATAAAGAATATCACTCTACCAACCGTCTTTTATTTTTAACATTAGTTTATTATCTTTTGAATTAATCAACAAATGTAAAACTAGAATTATGTTATACTTTCGAAATAAATGTAAAACAAAATGATAAATGAAATTAACATGTAAATTTTCAGATAGCAAGATTATTTAAGTAATGGCAAGATTATCTAAGTTATTTAATTCTTGCCTCCAAAACTCATACATTAACTAGTGATTAAACTATATTAGATAACCATTGAAAAAAAAAATTGTCTAAACTTCTTTCCTTTTATGTACTAAAGAAACTTGCTCAAATTTTAATAAATTGTAATAAAATAAATAAATCTGTTTAATTTCCATTGGCTTGTCAAGGGAGCTTGGAGTTCCTCTCCCAGATTTCAATATGCTAGAAGGCACAAGTAATGAGGAATGGTGGCACATAACTAAAAAATAATCTAGTTTCTCAAAATTCCATCCCCAACAATAAACTAAGGGCCCATTGACAAACCCAACTTGAATTGAATTTTATATGTTTCGAGAAAATCAGCATTAAATATGATGAATAGAGCTACACCAAGTGACTTTTCCCCAGTCATGTCTTTCGCTTGATGTAACATAGATACATTCCAGCCATTGAAATAGTTTGTAAAATAAGGTTTCATACACATGATTATGCGTTTGATAGTAGTGAAAAGCTATTGAATATTTAATGCAAAGCATATGAAAACCTCCCATTAACTTTGGAGAAAATTGAAAACCTTAATACAGGGTGAGAAAATCGATCAGTTTTTAGATTTTGCCAAATCGTCGACTGTAAATTAATGGTGAATGAGCAGAATTAGCATTGCGACAATATATAACTAGCAATCACACCTTAGTGTGCAATGGGTGCGCCGTATTTATGAGGAACAAAATTTGCTTTCATTTTTTAGGTAGTAATATATTATTATGTCTAAAATTATTTAACTGAATAGAAATATTGTTGAATAGGTTAATTGTAATCACTAATAGTTGTCATACCTTAAAATTGGCCCATCGAAAGAACCCCCAAAAGGACAACTGAAACTAATAGAATTTATTTCACTCATAGAGCTGTGGGCAGAATTCAATGTAACAGAGGAGTAGAAAGTAGCACTCATATGATCTCATACACATCGTTGGCTAGGAATTCTTCTTCCTCTGTCAAATATGCATTGAAATCCAAATAAAGAAAAAAAAATACTAATAGGCATGATTTCAAATTAGACCAAATTCAAGGCTGCAATAGCCAGGGGAATCTGGGTCTAATTTAAGGTGTTCTAATCAATATAAGACTGTGGGAATCGGAGACAAATGAAAATCATCCGAGATTATGCTCTTACACTGAAAACTAGTGCTTGTCAGAAGTAAAACAACAAAAAGGACTAAGATGGGGAAGCTAAAGCAAAATGGCGGCCTTGCAATTTAAGCTTTGGGAAACTGCCTGGACATTCTTCTTCCAACCATTTTTTTTGGTCCCCTTTCTTCACATGGATCTTACAATGTCTTCATTAATTTTCCAAGCTTCCAAGACCTATGATTTCTCTAAATTCTAACTCAACAGCATGTGGAATGCATGCCACCATAAACCCACCAAGTGGATTCATTGAATGGCATGACTAAATGGTCCATTTGAGCGCTAAATGACTATTTACTATTTATTAATTATTTTAGAAATAGAAGACAATTGGAGTGTAATTTAAATTATATTATCTATATAAAACAGGTTTATTTGGTATTTATTAAGATATGGCCACTTAACTGTGACATACATTCCTATTCCTGTGACACTTAATTAATTTTTCTACTATTGCAAACGCTAAGACAATTAAACGATGATTAATTCTTTGTTGTTCATCCAATCAAATGGCCAAAATTTGTTGCATAAATTTAGCTTTCAAATTTGTGCAAGATAAGATGTATATTTTTTACCAATAATTTGAATAAAAAATATTTTTGTTGTGGTATTGGTCATTCCATGCGGTTGCAGAAGGGTAGGAAATGTTTTGAAATTTCCAACGCAAGAGAATGCACGTTCTTCCAAACTCTACCCTGCAGGTGACTGCATACTGTCTATAAACCATTTATTATGTGGTATCAGATTATCACCAATTTCGACATTCTGGCAAGGGTTTTTAAAAAATCACATCTACACGTAGAGATGGTGTGGACATGCAATATATGAACAGGTGTTACTACACATCTGAGGTGTTTTCCAATCTCAAATCCAAGGTTCTCTGTAAAATTTAGTTCAAAGAGTTGCTTCTCTCAGTGAATACTATGGTTGCAGGTTATGTTTAGAAAAGACAAAGTTAACCTTTCTAAGAATAAGGTGAGCATGGGTGAAATGGGTGAAATGGTTGTAGGTTATGTTTAGAACGGACAAATATTGATTGGCACACAGGCTTTGATTGCCTTTCAATTGAGCAATGGATCAACTGTAGTTGACACTTACAATGTGATCTCTAAGTCTGCTGCTTTGAATCCCTCATCTATTAGTCTAAATGTGACCAACAAGAGTGTTGTGTATGAGAGTAGCAGTGGGAAGATAACAACCTTTGCCTCTCTGGTGCTTGATTCCAACCAAACCAGCATTAATCAGGTGTGCCAAGTGGGCAACACAGTCATAGGTTCATCTCCTGGCATACACAGTACTACTGCTACTGATCTCAACAGTTTAGGGACACCGAATCTCCAAAGTGGAGCTTCTTAGTAACACTCAGTACATTTTAGTCCACCGGTTATGTATGTAAGGAGCTTGTTCCAAATAAATAACCTATACATTAACCACAATATAATTTGTTTAAGCCCTACAATATAAATAAATGCCATAGAACCTTTAATGCTTTCATTCAATTGTTTGAGTATGTTTTCTATTAGATAAATTTTTTTGATCAGAAGTATGAATCATTCCATGTTATTAAAGTTTTGTGATGTTAATCTTAATGAACTTCCGCTGTAAATGGAAAAGCCTATTGTTTTGGTCTTCTGGTTTTATATATTTTCGAAGAACCGACTCTGGTATTCTAAATGGTACAACATCAAACCCATAAAGCTTCGCAAATATTTAGGGCTGGAAAATTTGTTTTCTGAACATTATGTATAATTGTTCACTCCTTCCACTACCAATTAGCTCACTTTAAAAATTTGGCACATAACAACAAAATTACTGAGACAACTTTCAGATGTAACAAAACATGATTTAAATATTCACCAATTATATCACACTTTAATTGCTATGGCGATAACAATTAGCTCACTTAAAAAATTTAATAACTTACAAAGCATACCTTGCTCGAAGAGCTACTGGATGGGCAGCACTTGCCAGCCTCGATTTTTGAGGACCTGAATCTCACCTTTTCCATTCAAAATTATAATTTTGATGGGCTCTTTGTGCGGTTGGGGATATTAAAGATGTAGAATGCCGTATAATAATTTGTTAATAAACCTTGCTTCGTTTGCCATCTATATCCTCAAAAGAGAAAGGTTAATCAAGTCATTGTTAGATTTGATTTCCTGCCAAACCTAAGATCGGCAAGATTGGCGCTAACAAAGAAAGCAAAATGTTCAAATCTTGTCGAGGAAGGTCGAAGTCACACAATGGATTTGATTTTCTGCCAAACCTGGGCCTCCATGGAACGTTTTGCTTTCTTCGACAGCGCCAATCTTGTGAATTAGATCCAAGTTTGCAACATCAATAGGAGTTCTTAGCAACTGTGGCAAAATCAAATAGTTCAGGGCATAATTTGGAGTTCATGGAAGCTGCGGAAACAACAAATAGTTTAGGGCAAAACATAGTGTTCTTCATTGAAGCTATGGCAACAAGAAATGAAAGGGTTAGGGTTTCCACCAAGAAAATATGTGTGCCAAAATGCCAAGTTCCTCGTGCCTTACAAAATCTCTACTTGGAATGCTGCCATCTTTTGGGACAGGCTTTTTCAGAAGGACAAACATGTTTGCATTGTTTGCTGAAATCAAGAGCAGTGACATTTTCCCCATTTTCAACATTGGGTACATGGCCCATCTATAGTAGATGATGTGGCAAAAGGCTCCACCTACCCTATAGAATTAATGGCAATGGGGGTGTCACCTAGGCCGAGCAGAACCGAAGAGTGAAGAAGCGAGTGTGGAACAAAAGATAGAGACGGAAGCAGAGGCTACAGCTACCCTAATGGTACTACCGCATCTTATGATCATCGGCGGTCTGCTCAAAAGCAAGAGTCAGCAGATTTGAGCGGCACTCATTTCATCTACCGTTTTGAAATGACTTGACAGGCAAAAATGACGTGGAGGCAAAAATGGCCACTGAGATCGATGCCGGTTACGCCGCCGGTTCTTGTGTTGCAGGTGATGGCTGACCACCGGCAGCAGTCAGTTCCCTCCATCCATGACATGAGCAGCCACGATGAATTCTATGGTTGTCAATACCTTCTATGCAACTACCCACCGTCGGATGAAAATATTTGCCCGAGCCCTTTCAAAGGGAAACGCCTACCACGTAATAATCTATATATGTTTTCAAAAAAATTTAAAAGAGGAAATTATTAAATATTTAATCACTTTCATCGAGGGAAGGAAATTATTATTAGATGTAATAAATTATATTTTTAATAAACGAATAAAGTTTTATTTAATGTTTGCAGGACTGGTCAAAGAGCAGACTTTACATAAATCATGTGCTTTCAAAATTTGATTAACGTATTTAAATGATTTAGCATTTGTTCCTACGCCTACGCCTTTGGTGAAACACCATTCATTTTAATTCCAATCGTTTGTTTTCTACGCCGGGTCTAACGGGAACAATGTAAGCAATGCTAAGGTGGTCGGGCCCACAATGCCCTTTAAAACATAGACATTTCTATTTTAAAGAATTTATTTTACTGTTACCATTTGCCTTCAGGCCTTCCGTCACGTCCAGAATTGCCGATAGGCTATAGTAGTGGAAGAATTCCACCGGAAAAACATCTCATACGGAAAAAAATTTCCGATCACACGTCGGACTCTGGGAAAAGAGAGGGCCGATGACGCCGGAATAGAATACGGTTAATAAAGACAAATAGATGACGACTCGGCATAGTATAAGGTAAGCATCGCCCATCTTTAAAATTTAATGTTTATTGTTCAACCGTTAAGCTTGCCATCATGAATTTTGCCGCTTTGTCTGAACAGAATGATCGATATGACTGATCGTAGGGTCGATTTCCGCTGATGAAACCGCCCTCGTGCAATGGTTTCCTTTGTTTGCAATCTATGTTTCAGGGAGCCTTTTGGCTCTATGTCAAATTATCATTGGGCTGCAGTTCGGCATTCAGGACAATTATTTATGAAATTTTTGCTAACTATTCATCTTGTGATATTGCTATTAGAATTCAATTGTGTAATTTTTTGAATCAAGCAGTTTTTTTGAGTCAAACTCACTGATCCATGTTTCATGAGTAGTGGTTCACAAGAACCCCTCTCTCATGAGAATGAATGGAACACTTAGCACACATTACATCTAGATGACACTCACAAAGGCGGTTCACGAGGACTTCTCCGAATGTCACTCATCCAGTACTACTCTAGGTCGAACGCCCTTAACTACATAGTTTCCTGCATGGCTAAGCCCACTCTGCTTGCAACCCCATTCATCTTGATAGAGTCATTCGTTTGGAATTTGATAAGCATAAAAGATAATCTTTACTCTCGAATTTATCGATGGTACAAGATTGATAGTATTTATTATTTATAAAATTTTACATGGTTTTATATAGAGTAATTATTAGTAAATGAAAGATAAAATATTATTTGATTAAGTAATTTTATGTTTATGTTTATATTTTATTGTATTCTCATTTTGAATTATTAGGTACTAAGTAGGACAAGGAGGAAAAGAAGTAGGAGGAGGAGTGTTAGAATTATTAGGTACTAAGAAGGGTTGTGAATCAGTACAAACATATAATGAACAAATTCAACCACTGGTTTGAATAATTTCAATACTAACTTCCAAACCACAAAGCATATAATTGATGTAAGAAAATAAAATAAAACAATATCAAGTATCCACAAACTCATCACACATAACATAGATATTTTTCTTGTGAAACCCAATTTGAGAAAAATCACATGTTGGGATTAATACCCAGAAAATGATGCACTCTTCTGAAGTACGCCCTGTGAGAAGCTTAACCCTATTAAGAATTTACAACAACACTATTAGGTGCTACTCAAATAAGGGATTTTCCTTAGGCATGTTAAGACCTTTACCCTATCAGGAGTAGCCTTGTTAGAGGACTTGAAACACAAGCTAATGTGCCACCTTATTAAAGGGTTTACAATAGGGACCTGTTAGGATCCACCTTGTTAAGGGATTTTGAGTATTATAACTATTAGGGAATAATAAATAGAATGCTCTGGAAAACAACAACCTCTTTGCTTGATCAGATCCAATGTAAAACACACATTCACTTGTATTTAGACTTTGCTACACTCTGGCTTGATCACACCTTCATACACACATCGACTATCCTTGATCAACAACAAACTCTTTCATCCTTATCATATAAATACTTGTTCATGAAGCCCTAGAGTCTTCCACCACCTTAGGCTTGTCCTAAACATCTTACAGGTCAACTTTCAATCTTCTCGCTCAGATCCAATGCACAAATACACACATCTCAATGCATAAAATATTTTTTTTATATTGCGACAGCCAATACAATGATTTACATAGGATTATGTTTCAAGGGGTCAAAGACATTTTGACCAAACTCACTCTTCCTCTAGAATCTTCTCCAAGTGCTAGCATCAAAAAATGTTATGGTAGATCATCACCTCCAATCATTGGGATAAGTCACCACATCGTAACTAACATAACTTAATTTATTACCACTACCATATCGATCATCGATCCAAGATCTACGATCGATAGCTTAAGAACATAAGTTATTCACCCTGAAATTATCTATATAGCAATAATACTTTCTCATCGGTCATCCAAATAAGGTGCGGCCACAACTATACCATCAACACACTTCCAACAACCTTCTTTTGTGACCGCGCCACATAAAACATTATGGATTTGATAAACCAATCAAATCACCTATCGCCTATCACCAACTGATCTAGTAGATACACTATCTACTTCATCTAATCATAACTTGCTTACCAATCTACACCAACAATAGCGCTCAAGCACTAGACATCCAGAGACACACCTAAGTCTCTTATAAAGATTGCAAAAAAATTATTTGACATAATAATCAAATCGCCACTCCTTGGTTTCAACTTATTCTATCTATCTGCATGACATCCTTCAGACAATCACTACTCACAACACACATAAGATAAACTTATGCGGTCATGGATATATCATTTAGATACATCACACAAGATTCCTTCACGATCACACACTCCAACTCATACGATAGATTGGGATTCAACCTCTTGAATATTTCTTATCATAAAAGGAACATTGTCAACCAACAGACACTAAGTTGACATCAATGTCAAACTCATAAATAATTATCCTATCATCATATGTGCGTCAAACACATGATAACATATAACATATTCAATTGATCTCTTCATCATCTTCATCAATTATGTCAACAAGGAGGACGAGGACGAGGATGAGGAGGACGAGGATAGAAGAAGAAGAAGAAGAAGAAGAAGTCGTCTTATTAAATATATTAATTTTATATTATTAAAATGGGGTCAAATATCCTTAATGTAGTATTAATTTCACACCTAAATTTGAAATTAGAGATGCATCTTATTAAATGTATAAATTTGATATGAAAAAAATAGAGTTATACAAAATTAATTTTTTTAAATAAATATCTAAAAAAATCTTATTAAATGATCAAAATAAAAACAATATTAAAATAAATGATAACTGTGGCTATACTAAATCAACATAATTATTCATAGTCAGGACATTGATAAAAATCCACTTTCAATTATGTTTTGATGAATATCCACCCCATGTTCTAAATCTCTCACTTTAGCACAAGCTTGGAGGATGTCATTAAAGGCTATGGAATTTGCCTTTGTACCTATCCACTGCATATGCTTAGAACTTTGCAATGCCTTTTCAACAAACTCATTTTGTTTATATCCTACAATCATTAAATTTTATGAGATCATATTTTCTTGATGTATTTCTTTGAAAATCCTTAAAGCCTCATCAAGGACACTGCTACATGCACATCCTACAACCATTGCATTCCATAAACCCACATCTCTTTGAAGCATTTTTTCAAACAATTTAAGTGCCTTGTGCATGCTTCCAAATTTTGCATACATGTCTCTCAGCCCATTAGCAACTACATCATCTGCAAAAATCCACTTCCATTTATAATTTGATGAATGTCCATATCGTATTTTAGAGGTCCCATTTTGGAAATGGTGAATTTCCACCGTATTTTCCAAACATAACATGATCTTATTGATAGTGGAATCTAATTGTCTTCCCCATTCAAAAGTTTTCTTTGTATTGCAGAGTTGATATGAAAATATCACTTCTGGATTGAGACCTTTGATGCACAAAACACATTTACCATACAGACTACTAACATACCTCATGTATTCTACGAAGACCAATTTTTTTCTTAATTGACCTTCCACACCTCTTTGACATACCTATTGCACACTAAGATGCGATTGCTAGTATAGAAAATTTTGTTGTTTATACTAGTATTTTATAATCGTACGAAATATAGATCAAATATGCTGGATATGAGGTGTCAAAAACTGTGCTTTGTAGTCTGCACAGTGTTCTACGCAAATCACATGCAACCCACATGGTGATGGAATATTTCATATTATTGCGCCTTTAAACACTCGTACTCACGGGACTCTTCTTTTGTCAAATCGGTGAGCTTCTTTGTCGTATCTAGCCTTCTTTCGACTTAGAAAATTATTCTCGCCTACGCCTTTCCTTCATCGTACTTCCTATTATATTTAATGCTTACAACTTTCTTTCCTCTACAAATACTAATGAAAATTGGATCAGATCCACGCAGTTTTGTGACGAACTTTTCTTCCGTTGTCTCTGATTTTATCGGTGCACTTTCTATTGTAGGCAACCAGAGAAGAAAAGGGCATGATGGATAGGGAACTCTTCACTGCTGCGGAAGCTGGTGATGTTGCTACCATTCAAAGATTGCATAGCCAGAACAAGGATGTTCTGTTTGGTCGTACATTCGAAAGAGATACTGCTCTACACATTGCTGCAAGGAATGGCCATCTAAATCTTGTTCAATGGATTCTCCAAGTGAATCCCTCTTTAGCTAAGGCTCGAAACAAGGATAGCAACGTGCCATTGCATGAAGCTGCTAAGACCGGTAGTCGAGATGTAGTCACAGTTTTTCTTCAACAAAAACAGAATTTAGAGTTTGAGTTTGAAAGTTTCGTCTATCACTGGTAAAAGTTCTTCTATTTAAACAGCCTTCATCCCATTACAATAGATTTGGAGAGACAGCTCTGGTGATAGCTTCACAGTATGACCACTTGCAAATAGTTGAGCTTTTATTGATGGTCAGCTCATCTCAATATGAGGTTACACCACGCGAATGGGATCGATCTGTTAGAGAGGCAGCTTACAGGGGATACGAAGGTACTCTTAGACGTTACTTTGCTCAAGTTGATGTAGATATTAATTTTGTAGACACTTCAGATATATTGACACGTCAATTAATGTAAATGTGAAACAGATGTATTTGTGGCCATGCTGGACAATAGATCAAGTCGAGACAATAACACCTACATTCTGGTTCGTGTACTGCATCGTCTGAACGCTTATCTTGATTACATTGTTCATAGATTTTGGAGAGCCTTGTTTGGGGGAGTTTCGGAAAGCCAGATTCTGAATACAGCTGTGCAAGGAGGGCATCTTGAGATCATAGTGGCAATGTTAGACCACCAATCCTGGCGAAGCGACTTTATGACTCATAAGGACGAGGATGGAAGATGCGCAATTCATGTTGCAGCGATGAAAGGTCGTTGGGACATAATCAACGAATTTATGTTGAGAATGCCAGATTCTATCGCAATCCGCAGTTCAGATCATAAATCTGTTCTACACTTTGCCGTCCAATATAATCAAATTCAGATCGTGCAGAACCTATTAGCAAACAAAGAGGCAGATAAAGCCAAAGAAATGGTGGGCCGCGATCATGACAATTCTGACAACACAACATTACATTTGGCAGCTAAAAATGGAGTGAGCTTCCAGGTAGGGGTTCTACTTTACTCCATTAATTTTGGAAATGCTGACTATTTCGATATTTAGTACCTGCATCCTTCCTATTAATAAAATAGTAGAAATAGGATTCATATCACGTTTGCCGTTGAAATTCCAAATAACATTGAATAAAATATTAGTTTTGTGATATTTCTGAGAGATTGATCTTAACATTTTAAATTATAGAATTGTTGAATGTAAACTTTTCCTCCACTAAAGTTTTAGTTAGTTTCCCTCAGGATACGAGGGTATTATTTTTCTTTTTCGAAGTTTTTTCTTTTAACTTTTTCTTTAGTTCTTTCAAATCTACCTTTACTGTCTTTTTTCTTTTTAATTTTAAATAATTTACATTTTATTTATCTATTTTATTTATACAATAAAAAGTATGGTTTTATTAGAATTAATTTACATTAGTTAAATGAGTGTGTTTAATTAAGCATAAATAAGTTTAGACTAAACAACAATTAGTTGGGAATAATAAAATAAATATTTGTACTTTTATTTTATTGAAATAAATGTGATAGAGAGGGGTATTTAGTTCATTGATCAAAGAATCTATGTCTCTAATAGAGAATCAATAATATGGGTGGTATCTAGTATAGAAATGTAATATTACAATCTATACAACACCAAAAAATTTATGTTGATCATGTACATATCCAAGGTCATATTCATTGATCTAAGTGAGGTCGAAAATCAAGGAAACATTCTAGAAGCTTATTCATTGACACTACACATATGTTTGGTCTTATTTTTGTACTCAATTGATTAGCATCTACTCTACTCTTCTATACTATCTAGCAATTGTTAATGTATAGAAGTCTCTCAAAGTCAGTATCATTGTGTCAAGAAAGGAATTATATCCTTCTAGGTCAATCTGTAGAAATGTGTATAATTTTTATGAAATAAACAAGATTCTTAAGATGACATGTAGATTTGTCACTCCATTTAGTCTACTATAACCAACTATATTGCAATTTATTTCTCTAACACTCTAGGATAATAGGTGAATCTTTTAACCATACTAGAAGACTTAAACAAATACATTGAATCTCTCTAAGAAATATCACATCAAATAAAATTCTATGAATTTTTTTAAAGGTTCGGAGATTTTTCTTTATGTAGAGGTACAAATAAAGTATGTGATTATGGGCCAAGTCATGATTATATAGATGAGCCTCACTAGTCAAATGGTTGTATCAAGGTGAAAAATGACTAAATAAAGATCGATGTATAGATAACTCTAATAAATAACTATAATCTATCCATACATTAGAGTATTTGTAAACATGGATAAAGTTGTGGAAGTATGGGTGGAGCTCAATATGTGAGAATTAGTGTCTATAGTGTTAGGAAAAGATTGGGAGGATGAATCTACTTTCACACTATATTGTGTCATTTGTTCCAACATGTATAAATATCAAGATGCCTAGTAGAAAATCAGCACAATTTAACCAAATAAAATTTGATGGTATTATAATACTAATTTAACTATTATATTTTGGCTCGACATTGTTTGAATTCTAAAATGATTATGTATCTCAAAATAAAGCACCAACATATATACATACAAAAATAAGAATCCTAATATTAGACATTACTAAAGGGGACCCATTTTAATTAACAACCCTAATAATGTTATTATTATGTAGCTATTTCATTACCCATTTTATTAATTCCCCTCATAAAGATGTTATCATGTAGCTTTTTCATTCTCACATGGGCTTCCCCTAGGAAGTCACAAAAAAATGAAACACATGCAATGATGATCTTCAACCTCATAAATAGAAATTAGACACAAAATAGGAACATTCTTATTTTTAAGGAAATAAAAAATGATTAGAGATATTTTCTTATTGCAAAAAAGAAAATTATGTCTTTGGCTTTATACCCATGGAATGATCAAGTGCATGAAGTGCATGCCATGTCATGTGGTATCAATCCATTTAATCATGGTGATGACTCTTTGTAAAACCTATAAGTGTATAATAGCTCAATAAATGATTGATAGTAACAATATATGCCCCTTTAACTAGTTGTATCTATAGGGTAAAATTAAGTAAGCATGCACTGTGAAATAAAGTCGAGTGATAGAAATAATGAACATTTCTTATTAAAAATATATAAATATATCAAGTGATAAGTGTTGTAAACTCATGGGATAGCTTGAAAATCATAGAAGCTATATTATCTATAACATATACAAATAAAAATATTTGTGCAAACATCAATAACCAGAACACTTATAGAGACAAAAGGGACTAATATACCATATGCCCAAGTAATATGACTTATAAGACCACAAAATTGTTTAGGTATGGTAAATAGTCACTTGTGAGTATAGATAAGAAAAAAAAATGCATGAGAAAGGGATTGATAATCCTAGTCTAATGATTAAGTAATTTCATCATGATGAAAAAATGGTATCCCCAAAATAAATTTTTAACAATTCTATGTAGGAGGGAAGCCGTAATTATGTTGATGCATCAATGTATTCATGAAGTATATTGTATAATAGGGGGAATGCACGATGCATCAAATGTGGCCATTTATGCTAAAAAATTTGCTAGATGAGTAAACCAAATGGGGGAATCAATGGTTCCCTCCATGTAGGGATGTTGGTTTTGATGGTTGATTTAGGAATGGGTAAGAAAAAAGGAAACCAAAGTGAAAGAAACTCCAAAATTATCATATAATAAGGTAGCCTCAAAAATTAATTTCTAAGAATGTAATATACCAAGTTAGACTAAACTCAAAAATTATGATATATCTATACAGATTTAGTTTGTATTCTCTAATAACGACGACATGCCAAGATATAATTAGTTACAAACAACTAGTAATTAAAGACATAAACTCTTTGTCACATAAGTCTTTGTATATGAAATTTGGAATTTGAGACATCTAGATTTGAATGATAATGTTCTTTGTGTTGTTTATAATTCATCAAGGTATATTGTATATAAATAATGTATATTATGACACATCTACTAAAGTATAATATTATGTGACTTTGTAAATCTTTCTAAGATAAAGTGACTAGGATTCGATATTGGATTGCATTGATCCATTTCAATTTCATAACTTTTTGCTCATTAAAAAAATTGATAAATTGATGTAGAAAGGAAGATATAGCTTTATATTTATATGAGGTTTTCAAAGTATTACATTGAATATATTGAATGATGGTATGAAATGATACATACTAGTAGTTGTTTTTTGTGCCATAATAATTACAAAAGGGTGCATCCTAATGTTCTAATCAACATTCTATTAGTAATTTGAAATGTAATCTTAGAATATACATACTCAAGTAATATATACTGGAGAATAATAATTTATCGCTATATATGAGGTGCATACATTATGTTATCATGTTAGATTGGTGGAGAATTTAATTGGTGATGTTCACAAGAAACTACGACATATATATAATAGTTCAATTGTTACTTTTTGAGATCTTCTCATTATAAAATATAATCAATGGAATAGGAGGAGAAGAATGTGGAACATTAAATTTAGTGCAAGGACATGATACTACATCTGTATTACCATTATTTATATTATCCTTCATATTATGTACATTATAATTGTTTAAATTATGTGAAAAGGGACTTTTGTAAAATTGTAATTGATGATTAGTGGGTGCAATAAATAGTTTTATATTAATATTATCTTCCTTACCATTGATTACATTATTTTCAATAATCCGTTATAATTTGCTACAAGGGATAGAATAAATAAGATTACGTACAAATTATCTTAATATTTGAGACTGTGTGAGAAGGACTACTCGGATGGTTAGAGTTGTAATGCAATATGGTATTTTGTTAAGTGCAGCTATTTGAGGACCTTCTACCATTTCGAGGTGACAACATAAATGCCCTCAACAATGAAGGCATGACTGCACTTGACATAGCTGAAGACAACCCCAATTGTGCCGACATCGTAGAGAGACTGAAAGCTGCAGGAGCTATAAGGTCGACTCTCCTGACTAAATCTAATACTACTTCTGTTCATACAGGTAATGGGTCTGAGCAAGGGATAGACAAAGATACAATTAATACACACATGGTGGTGGCATCACTGATTGCCACCGTCACATTTGCAGCCATCTTGACAATCCCAGGGGTATTGAAGATGACAAAGAGAGTATACACTATGGAGCTACCAAGCTGGCATTTCATAAAGTTTTCAATTTATTCTTAATCTCTGACACTTTGGCTTTCCTCGCTTCCCTTACAGTGGTTGTAGGGTGGTTACTTCGACAACAGTTGCAAGACAGCTCTTCTGGGAGCTCAGTTATAGATGTGATGTCCAATTTATCTGAGGCGAGCTTGCTAGTCTCAATAGTCTCCACGGTGGTATCGTTTGTGACTGCCACCATTCTCGTTTCTTGAAATATGGCCGGCTCTGGCAAACCGAGGTCACGCTTACAATCACAACTGCATTCTTAATTGCAATTATGCTTTTTTCAGCATCAGTTCTACGGGTGAAGAAAATGTGGGGAAGTTTCATTTTAATGTCTTTTGTACTGGCGTACTTAATGCTCGCATATTTCTTCTATTCTGCAACAAATAATAGATCGTCTTAGACGAGGTAGGGCCTACAAGGACAGTGTATTGTTTTCATTTAGAAACATGACAATTAATTAAATTTTTTCATTTTCATAATTTTTTTATATTATTTACAAGCCGGTTGCAATTTTTCTTACAGCGTAAAAATAAATTAAAAAGTCAGAATGTTGTACAAAATGTGTCTCTTAATTCTTAAAAATAAATATAATATTAAAATTATATATATATAATTGTGGTGAAATTTATTTATTTATTAATTTCTTATCTATTTGAAGCTATTTTAACAATATTTTTATATAATTATATATAAGTAATAATAAATGTATTATAAATTAACTAATAAGTACAAATATTTATAATCATGTCAATCTAATATTGTAGATTTATAGTATTTAAATTTCTTAGTATATTACTTGGTGATAATGTTATAAATATTTTAAAATTTTATGAGTGTCATAGTTCAAGATGTTTATTTATGATTTTGTAGGAAGGAATTTAATTTACAGTGAAAATTGTTTATCATTTTCAAATATAATTTGAAGTAATATTTGAAAATGGATTATAAGAAAGAGAAATTTATGATTTTCTTTTGTTTGATAAATTATAAGAAGTATTTAAATTAATCTTAATAAAATTATAGAGGTTATAACTTTTACATCGAAACATAGAAGAGCGTCTCATCATGTCAAATAGTGAAAATGGAGGAGACCAGAAATCCCTTGCCCACTAAGCTCTAGATTAGCCCTCATAGAGGTGCATGGAAATATTCAAGAAATTCATAAATTTCTTTATGGCTTGGACATTTGAGTAACACTATATCATTGCTTGAAGAAATATTTAATTAAGAACCATGATAAAAATGTAACAATCTAACAAATTATAAGAAATCATAGACTTGTCCAAATGTTTGAGCCATATACAAATTTCTAGATGCATCACTTCTTCTATGTATTTCAAATTTAATTACTGTTTATTATGCAATTGATTTTTATAAAATTATAGTTTGACTAGATAATAGTAATAAATAAACAAAAAAAATTGTCATGTTTTGAACGACAAGTTGTGATTTCTTTGTGTGTATTTAGAGTCAACCATTTGGATCCATAAGGTTAGTATTTTCTCTTTTCAGACAATAGAGGCAAAGTACTAAAAGTATTTATTTCAATTGTTAAAGAGAAGAAAGTAGATAAAATGTTTAAAGCATTAGCCATTAGTTCAAAGTTTTACATGATCGTAATTTGAAATGGGTACTTCTTAATATATGATCACAATGTTCTTCAATTTGAAGTTGTCAATAAATGGTGGATATTAGGCTTAAAGTAATACATTATTAACAAAAATTATTAAAATGCTTCTTTTCAAAATGTTTAGAAACATTAGTTTCATATGATATGATATTTTATTTTATTATTTTGAGAAGAAATATTTTATATGATTATAGTTTTATATTTGAACTTCAAAATAAATTTTTATTATACTCTTTACTATAATATTTAAATTTACATTCCATTTACTTATTTTTAAATATCTATAATATACTCTTATTATTTTAAATATTGATCTCATACATTATTTTAGGTTAATAACTTTGTTACTCTCAAATGTGTAATGTGTCTTTTCTACTGTGAAAATTCCTAACAATTAACAAATTATGTTTCACTAATCTCCCAATATAATGCTATACTAGCTATAAAATATGAATTGGAAAGTATCATCACTTGCAACTCTTATTGAAAATGGCACTCCTAACTTGCCTACAGGTTGTGTATCCTTCTGACACCATGGTGCCCTCTGGTTCATGCTTTTTCTCTGATGGTTCATATGTTTCTTGTGTCAGTTGTGGCTTACCCTCTAGATCAGACCCTTTTCCTAATGGTATTTCTTTTGTAGGTTGCAGCTTTAGGGTGTGCATTTGGGCTTTAGTCCTTGGCTCAATTGTGTTCGCTAAAACTATTCTTGTTGATTTTTTCGGTCCTCTCCTGACTATAGAGATCATGCTAGTGGGTGTTGATGACCTTCCATTTTTTCCATTGCAAGTTCGTGTGACATCTATGTCTGTCTTTTAGAGTCCTAGTCCCTCTAGGCTAGGGGTGACGAGGGCTTATGGTCTTATGTCTATGAATATGATTACTCAAAGCTTTGAAAATTTGTTGGTGTTGCTACTCCTTCTGCTCCCCAGAGGAATTATAAACCACTTCCTTGTGCCAATTGTCCTTCTGTGGTGGTTTGTGGTTATGAGGTGGTAGAGAATGAAGAATTCTATTTTAGTTGGGTGTTTGGTTTGTATATTCTCTAATCTTTGGCCTTTTTTATTAGATCTTTATGGATTGGTTTTGTATTTTTGGTGGCCTCTTAAAACGGGTATAATTGAGCTTTAATCTTGTGCTAGAGGTTTCTTTTATTTCTTTGTAGAATACAAACTTGATTTAGATCATTTATATCCTTGAGGAGAACACTGTTGCTCTCTTAAGCTATGGACCAAAAATTTCTAATTCACCTTTTAAACCATTTTTTGTGCATTTTGTGTGGGTACAACTTCTTAATTGTCCCTTTTGATTCTTCAAGGTGTCTTGTTTTGAATCTATTGGTAATTATATTGGTCACTTCTCGAAGGTTGGTGAGTCAATTTCATACATGGGGCATTCAATGTATTCTCAACTTTTAGTAGATATTAACATGTCTATACCTCTTCATAGAAATGTGGCTCTAATGGTTGGAAATTAAACATTGACTTTACCTTTAGATTATGAAGGCACTTCTTTTCTATGTCGTCATTGTTTCACTATTAATCACTTGACTTTAGATTGTATTTGAAGTCGTTGGAAGCCAATACAACCCCAATTGTGTCAACATCACACAAAGTTTCTAATGCAATATGGTATTTTGTCAAGTGCAAGTACTAGATCTTATTTTTTTCTATTTTGAGATGACAATGTAAATGCCCCGAGCAGAAAAGACATTAATGCACTTGATATAGGATACACAACACCTTAAGACAACCCCAGTTTTGCCACCATCAGAAAGAGATTGGACATTGTAAGAGGTACTCAGTCAAGTCTCATACAAAAATTCTCTACAACTTAGACGAGCACTTGTACCTTTGAAGGGTGCAAGGGTTATACCAATAGTGCTACATATATTCATTATGGTTTTCTATGTGAAAAATAGATACATTTTATTTCTAGCACCAATTGATTTGGGGGAGATTCCTCTATTTTCCATAAAATTTGATATGGATTATTTTTTATTCTGGCATATCTATCAAAGGTAAAAGTGGGTTGGATATAGAGACTATCTAGAGATTTCACTCTAGATATAGCTATAAATGCCATTCCCTATCTCCCTATTTTACCAATGTGAATTTTTCTTTGTGTATTGATACGAGCCCTTACAATTTATGTATAGTAATAACCCACGACATGGTGAGTGGGATTTGTCTCTGGCTACCTAATCTGACAAGAAAAATTGGTATGTGCGTGTGTCTTTTGTGGTGCTTGCTATCTTGCAACACAACACTTCAATAAGACCTTATCTTGTTAGCAAATCAAATGAATAAAGCATTAAACATACTTTAAAAAATGTCTTATTGCTCTCTAACTAGCAAGAGTGTGTCTAAAGTCTAAATTGCTCTCATCCTTAGACTCTAAACAGTGACAATATAATGCTAGAATGAGAGATTCTAAGCAATAAAATGAGAAAAAACCATAAACTGAGAAAGCCAATAATCCTTCACACTTATGCTATGAAAAGGAAATATTCTCTAATTAGCTAAGATATCAAATGTGCAACATGCAGATGTAAAATATAATTACTTCTCTTGAGGTTTGGAAATCCTACTTTTATAGAACTCTATCAGATATGAATGATCGAGATGTATCCTAGGAAGAGTGGTTGAGATGCTCCTAGGCTTGATCCATGTGATTCTCCTCTCATTGGTTGGATTTGTATTTTTTGTCCCTTGAGAGGTTATTTATTTTGAGATGACATTTGTTTTGAGTCTTTTATTAATTTTCTTTAATTAATTACTATAGCCATTATTTAATAAGAATGATTTAATTAATCAGGCTTAGAGATAATTAAGGTAACTTTTGATTGATTAGTGATGATTAATGCTTGATTTGTGAAGTTGATTGATTTTATTGAGTTTATTGAATTATGTTAATAATCGAGGATTAAACTAACATAATTAGGAGATTATTACAAATTAGGGAAAATAGGGCCTTATGTTCTATTAGGCCAATTTTAGGTGATTACATTATGTTCTTTAGATCCTGTTTGTTCCATGTTGGCCCACAATAATTATCAAAATGTATGACAACATACATGGGGATACTTGGTGGCTTACAACATAGCCCATAAATAATGTCAACAACCTCACCAAGAGCTCCATTAACAAGTCTTACTTATATACATCTATTCACTATAAGTATGATGCATTTTCCTATGTAAAGGAGTACATATTTTTCTATGTATTCATTGTCCACTATATTATTATTTTTTATTGTAGAATTCATTGTTTTACTTATTGCGACCAGGCATTTACCGATTTCAACATCTTCCTATTGTGTAGCTTTATTGAATTATTTGTAGCAAACATATGTGTAGCACCATCAAATACTTTATTTTCAACTACTATAAGGTGTATGTCTCTACAAGTCATTAGTAGCTTTCAATCATTTTCATTTGGGTTTTTGTCTTGGATATTCCGTAATATTTGACAGAACTCTTCTTGTGTGTTTTTCTCACCCTCTTGTTGGAACATCATTTGCAAAGTAACAATTGTTGTAAATTGGTCCCACAATAACTTACCTTTAGAGTGTGACGTATAGATTAGTTTATCCATAACATGCCACAATTGTGCTAGGTCACCAAATAGTATCATTGATATTCTGCCAAAATATGCATGTTGTCGAATGGGAAAGGCCTCATGTAGTCGACTATCAATTTTGAGGAATATCTTTGGTACTATGAAGCTCATCTCATCTATAATGATATAATTAATATATTTTAATTCTTCTTGGAATGTTGTTAATGCCCAGCTTTATAATGGTTTCATTTCTTTAACATGGATTCTGAGATTTGAATGTATTTTTGACACGTGTATGTTGAGTGAAACAACCCTTGTTGGGGCCAGTATCAATAATTGACCTTTTTATTTGGGTGTCCTATTATTGAGCACTTCTCCGAGATAAGAAAATAAATAAGATTTCATTGTGCTCACAGTTCCTAGAAAGATCATGTGTAGTGTTTTATTAGTGCATTTCTTATTATGATTTTCAATTATTTGTAGACATCATGCTTGGATCTTGTTGTGATATTTTCATTATATTTGTATATTTTCTTATTGTTGTTGGTGTAATTAAGTATTCACTAGTTACACTTTACACAAGTTTACTAAGGATAATACATTTTCATATTAGTTGTCATGTAGACACATGGGATTTTGCATTTAAATTTAGCACATGGTGTAGGAGAATCTCCACTTTATGTGTGAGATCAACCTTTAATTATCCTATCACATTGTCATCCTCTTATTGTTGGACATGTTGCACATACTTTATTGTACAATGGATATGGAATCTATAGGTTTCTATTTGGGGTGGATTTGACTTATTTCAAGGAGATGGGCATGATTTTTTCCAAGTGTTTTTGTAGCCTATTATTTTTTGATATCACAATTGTATTCATCCTCACAAAGTTCTATGGTTTGGTTCCTTAAGCTAGCATCATTCATTCAATCTTGTTTAGTTTCCTAAGAAACATAATGCTTCCAAATTTTATAGAGGTCTATAGAAAAGTGTATTTTTTTTGCATTCATTATTAGATTAGTAATATACTTGCCTCTATTTTTGTGGTGGAGTTCTTTCCAAAAAGGGTTTCCCCATGTCAATCTTTAGTTTCATGTGTAATGGTCTTTATGTTCTATTTTATTTTTTACAATCACCTTGATAAGATTTAATCTTAGTTTTAGATCTGTATTAATATTAATTCTATAGTTCATTTTACAAGCTTTCTTCACCTTATTTTTCAACATTTTTTAGCAATTGTAATATGCTTCTTAAATCTATTAATTAAAAATTAGAAGGTAAACAATATTAAGGAAAATAAATGTGACAAAGAAAAAGCCTCACTATACATAATATTCTATTATACATCAAGGTATTAGAATACCTAAATAGTCATTCTCTTACCACATAAATACATTTAGAACATAAGATATCTTTCAATGTTAAAATTTAGATAAAATACTCATTCTTTCATTGCCACCTTCCTTTATAACTAGAGAAAATGATTCTTTATTTGAGTCATTAACATCTTCATTCTTAGAAAAATGTTCCTCTATAGTGCATTGGCTTCTATTTTTAGTTTCTCTTTTATCTATCTTCTTTCCTTTATCATACATGTCATGTTTATTCTATTTTTCATCATCATATCCTTTGAACTTTTCCTAATCATGACACTTAGAGGCAATATGACAAATTTTACCACAATTAAGGTATTTCAAAGGAAACTTACTTTTGTACTTGTCATTTCCTCTCACCATAATTCTTACAATATTTTTGTAATTACCATCCATGTCTTCTTTAACTTCATATTTAGTTTTTATTTATTCTTTTAAAGCTACTTGTTTGGACTCTTTTTCTTAATTTCATCTATTTTAGTGATCTTAAATGTAGATAATTGCATGTTTCTTTGACTTGTGAGGTTCGGGAAGGGTAATCAACACCTTTCTTACCACCTATTTTTCTTCTATTGAGCCAACAACATCCTTTATTGAAAATAGATGTTTCAACAATCTCATCTTTACCTATCTTTAGATTCTCAAACTTGTTATTTATATTTATCACCTTATCTTATTTTGTATGTAGATCTCCTTCATATACACTACTTAGCTTTTCCTAGATCTCTTTTACTATCTTCAATCCTTTGACCTCAAATACTTTATCACTCGAAAAAATGAAAATAGAAACTCTAACTTTTAAATATTTTTTTCTTCTTTTATCTCAATCAGAGTCTATGATCCAACTGGAGGACCGTAGGTGTAGTATAACCCTTTTTTGTAATTTGTCATAGTCCCTTTGGTAAAGACTCTAAATATAATGGCATTCATTCTTTCCAGTAGGATTAATTTGTATCTACAAACTTTAGAGCATTGAACCTCAAATATTTCCCCATATTGGATCTCCCTTAAGTAGTCAAGCTTCATAAGAAGGAACTTGAATCTGATACCAATTTTTATACATACAAAAAAACTAAGATGGGGTTGAATTAGTTTAAACATAAAAAATAAATTTAAATAAGATAATAATGTGTGTGTGAGTTTAACACCTTCATGAAATTACAAGATTAACTAAGAACAACAAGAATTAGAGTGAGAACTAATCTAATCAATGCACAATTAATCTATCGACATCTCATGGATCTCTAAAATAAAGTGGTAAATGAGGCTCTCAGCTATGATCCTCACTAGTGACACTCTAAAGATGATAATTAAGCAATATGATATGCAATTAAGATCTATTCAATCAAATTCTAGCTCTATTTGATGAACAATCTACTATGATCAAAGCAATTAAGCTATTAAAATTGACAAGTGAGTGGTGTGGATGCAAATTGCAAGAGCTTTGCTACAATTCAAAGATATGGAATGGATCCTTAATGCCTCAAAATGCTTTCTACTTATAGGATTTTCCCAAGGGTAGGGGGTAGAGTGAGTTGATCATGGTTATGCTTGGGTAAGGTCAATTGGCTTTGCTTTGTCCATAAATGGGGGGACAAGGAGGGGACAATCATTTAAATGGTTTCAAAAGGCTGGACCATATCAACAAAAGTGAGTGATTTGTGTCCATTTTGTCTCCTTTTTTCTTTGTTGAGGGAAATTATGATTTATTAATTAATTAAAGTAATTAAATTTAGCCATGAAGGGTAAGAGGTTCATTTTGATTTTTGCTTTCAACAACTATGTCATTAATTGAATTTAATCAATTTCATAGTGTTTTTCCCCTTTTCAAGTTTTATTTAATCATTTAATTGAATTTTCCTTTGATTTGAATTGCCTTTGTTCCATTTATTGATTTTCCGTGCTATTTTGATGATTTGATTGCACTTTTTGATTGATTTAAGCCTTTTGCCAATTTTTCGTGTCTACAAATATTATACTTTGAATTTCCCCAAGAAATCAACTTTAATGAAATAAAAAAATGGAAAGATAAATCATTACAAGAACACTTGATTTGCATGGAAAACCCAAAATTGGAAAAAATCATGGTGAGAGCTATCTCACGAGATATGTGAAAATATTCAATTGCAAAGAGTTAGGCTCAGTACTAGAGATCCCATTACTCAAGACTTTCCACTATGGTTCATTACATATATAATAAAAGATATAAAATGTTATCAATAGATTCATTATCATCCAATAATAGTATGGGGGTATGTGCAAGATCATGAGGGGCCCTTAAGTGGCAATGAAAAATCAGCAAATCAGGGTTAGTCAGCTTGACATGAAAATTTCAACTAGCTATGAACCTAATATCAAAAAGTTGTAAGAATAGAATTTGTAGAAAATTGAATGTAGTTTCTAAACTACTAGGCCTTTTTTGAGAAAAAGTTAGTATGATTGGTGAAAAGTATATATTTCAATGCAGCAGTACAAAAATTTTAGAAAAAAAGTAAGAAGTAGGTGTATGTCTAACCACCTTGATCATAATCAAATGATAATATTTTATTATAAGATTTTATATATAAGTAGTAGACTCATGCCCAGATGTGACGCATATTTTTTTGTAATTTTATTCCAAAAAATAATTAATTATGAATTTTCTACTACAACATTTCCAGAATAAAAAAACTCCCGTGTCTGACCACCTTAACTCATTCAAAACTTTACAAAATTCAATTTTTATTTTTTTTTCCTTATAGTAGGCGAAGCATAGAATGTGACACATTTTTTGGATTTCAAAAATGTTATACCATTTGAAAGTTATAGTCATTTTTCAATCAGTATATAAATTAGCACTTTAGAGGTAGGTCAATTAGAAAACAACTAATAATTACTTACCGAATTCAAAATTTGACAGCAATTATATCGATAGAAAGCTGATAATCTCCTTAAGATACCTTTTTCGTTGTATCAAATTTGGGTGAAAAAAAAGTTGTCAGCTACATTGTCAAAGTCTGGAACTCAGAGAAATAGGGAAAAACACGTATTTGAGACATTCCAATAGTTGACCATGTAGGCTTGGTGCACAAAGCAATACCGAGCCTAATCGGGTACCCGATATTTTTGAGTACCCGATATTTTCAGGTACTCGATATTCACCCGAATATGACACAAAATTTTCAATTTTCAATTTTCACTTTGCCTCCACTTTCTCCCTCCCATTTCTCCATCCTTCATAAACTATATATTAGTTATATATTAGATATATTAAATATTATATAATATCAATTATATATTAAATGTTATATAATATTTTATTTTTACGTTAAATATTATTTAATATATATTAATATTAAAAACTATATATTAGATTATATATTAAATATTATATAATATACATGTTACATTAAATATTATTTAATTATATATTAATATCAAAAACTATATATTAGATTATATATTATATATAATATTATATATTAAATATTATATAATATATTTTTTACATTTGAAATATTATTTAATATGATTCTGAGCACGAGCATGAGTCCCTATAGGGGCATAGTTGTGCCTTTTATAGGCGCCGAAAACCCTAGCTACGCAGAAATGGAGGCTTTGAAGAATAGTTCATTGGAAGCGGATTATAGAAGCAGAGGGCAAGAGAATCACTCTGTTTCCACCGCCTGTCATTGTGAAATGGTATCTTTCCTTTCTTTTTCAACTGGAACGCTAAATTGCAAAGGTTCTCGAAATAGATTCTGGTCATCAGACAGTTGTACTCACAGCTGTTGATAATCTGGCAGCTCAACAGAGTCATTGGGAGGTTAAACAAGAACAACCGGATGGATCTTTGAATAAGGGTCAAAGATTATGGAGAGCGGGGAAGGGTTTGGTAAAATGAGTAGTTGTACTAGAAATTATGCAAGCACCATAGAACTGACCGCATTAATAAATTTAAAGAAGAGATCAGCGGCAGCGTGACATTATGAGGAAAGCCTTGCCATTTCGATGGCGCTACCCCCGATATTATGAAGAATGTCTTGCCACTTCAATGCCAGCACTGCCTCTGTCTCAGACTTTCACCATTGCTTCTCATCAGTACTCTGAGATATGACAGCCCGGACTGCGGGCTTTTGCACAGCATAGTCCGTCATAAATTCTCTATAAATCATCATGCGTTATAGTATTCTGCGCATTTCTGAATGACTTACTCAAAGAATTTAATTTTTACCCTAATTTTGGATCCATGGATTGTCATTTTGCGCTTGGAGAGAAGCTACGGATTGCAAGAATTTGATAAATTTGGTTTATCTCATTTTCTTTCTCTGCCATTTCTGAGTAATACGATTTTGTTTTTGTCCGTCTTAAATGATTTTTCCTGAAGATAATAATTTTTTTTAGATGATTTTGTTTGAAGTTTTATTGAAATTTCTTCCATGGATGCTAATGAAATCTCTTCCATGAATGTTGATAAGACGTTTAAATTCAAAGTTAATAAATTCTATAGCTTGAATGTTCTTTTTTGTAGAAGGTTATTTTCATGGTTTGTGATTCATGACATTCCTTAATAGTTTCATTCTTAACAGAATTCATAACTAGACTTTCCATAGCCAATTTTCTTCTTGATCGTTGCAATATTTTCTCCTCAACTAAACATTTTGTAATCAGTTGATCTACAATCACATTTTTCCCTTGGCCAATTATGTGGGCTTGCAATTGAACCTATAGATCCAAAAAAGGGTTGAAATCTAGATCTGGTGGAAGATTAGTATTAAAAATCTAAGTCATTCACTAACATCTCATCTAGGTCATGGGGAATCCCTAGGGGTCCTAGTATGCCTTATCACACATGAGGACCCCTAGGAAGTCCCCCTAACACCTTTTGACACATTGGAACACTCAAGTGTGTCTTAAGGGGTCGTAGGACCCCTTAAGACACACTTGAGCATTCCAATGTGTCAAAAGGGGGTCACGAGGACTCCCTAGGGGTCCTAACGCGTGAGGTGTTAGGACCCCTAGGGAGTCCCCATGACCCCTTTTGACACATTGGAATGCACAAGTGTGTCTTAAGGGGTCTTAGGACCCCTTAAGACACACTTTAGTTTTCCAATGTGTCAAAAGGGGTCACAGGGACTCCCTAGGGGTCCTAGTACACCTTATCATGCGTTAGGACCCCTAGGGAGTCCTCGTGACCCTTTTGACACATTGGAATGCTCAAGTGTGTCTTAAGGGGTCCTACGACCCCTTAAGACACACTTGAGCATTCCAATGTGTCAAAAGGGGTCATGGGGACTCCCTAGGGGTCCTAGTACACCTTATCACACGTTAGACCCCTAGGGAGTCCCCCTGACCCCTTTTGACACATTGGAATGCTCAAGAGTGTCTTAAGGGGTCCTACGACCCCTCAAGGCACACTTCAGCGTTCCAATGTGTTAAAAGGGGTCACAAGGACTCCCTAGGGGTCCTAGTATGCCTTACCACGTGTTAGGACCCCTAGGGAGTCCCGATGACCCCTTTTAACATATTGCAACACTCAAGTGTGTCTTCAGGGGTTCTAAGACCCCTTAAGATACACTTGAGTGTGTGCAATGTGTCAAAAGGGGTCACGGGGACTCCCTAGGCATCCTAGTATGCCTTATCACGCGTTAGGACCCCTAGGGAGTCCCCGTGACCCCTTTTGACACATTGGAATGCTCAAGTGTGTCTTAAGGGGTCACAGGACCCCTTAAGACACACTTGAGCATTCCAATGTGTCAAAAGGGGTCACGGGGACTCCCTAAGGGTCCTAGTATGCCTTATCATGCATTAGGACCCCTAGGGAGTCCCCCGTGACCCATTTTGACACATTGGAATGCTCAAGTGTGTCTTAAGAGGTCCTAACAACCCCTTAAAACACACTTAAGCATTCCAATGTGTCAAAAGGGGTCACGAGGACTCCCTAGGGGTCCCAGTATGCCTTATCATGCATTAGGACCACTAGGGAGTCCACATGACCCCTTTTGAAACATTGGAATGCTCAAGTGTGTCTTAATGGGTCCTACAACCCATTAAGACACACTTGAGTATTCTAATGTTTCAAAAGGGGTCACGGAGACTCCCTAGGGGTCCTAGTATGCCTTATCACGCATTAGGACCCCTCGAAAGTCCTCGTGACCCCTTTTGACACATTGGAATGCTCAAGTGTGTCAAAAGGGGTCACAAGGACTCCCTAGGGGTCCTCACATGTGATAAGGCATACTAGGACCCCTAGGGAATCCCTGTGACCCCTTTTGACACATTAGAATGCTCAAGTGTGTCTTAAGAGGGTCTTAACACACACTTGAGCATTCCCATGTGTCAAAAGGGGTCATGAGGACTCCCTAGGGGTCCTAGTATGCCTTATCACACGTTAGGAACCCTAGGGAGTAGCCATCACCACCTTTTACACATTGGAACACTAGAGTGTGTCTTAAGGGGTCCCCCTTCTAACACATTAGAATTCTCAAGTGAGCATTAAGGGGTCCTACGACCCCTTAAAGCACACTTGAGCATTCCAATGTGTCAAAAGGGGTCACAGGGACTCCCTAGGGGTCCTACTATGCCTTATCAGGTGTTAGGACCCCTAGGGAGTCCTCGTGACCCCTTTTGACACATTGGAATGTCCAAGTGTGCCTAAAGGGGTCCTACGACCCCTTAAGGGAAACTTGGCCATTCCAATGTGTCAAAAGGGATCATGGGGACTCCCTAGGGGTCCTACTATGCCTTATCATGTGTTAGAACCCCTAGGGAGTCCCCATGACCCCTTTTGACACATTAGAATGCTCAAGTGTGTCTTAAGGGGTCGTAGGACCCCTTAAGACACACTTGAGCATTCCAATGTGTCAAAAGGGGTCATGGGAACTCCCTAGGGGTCCTAGTACACCTTATCACATGTTATGACCACTAGGGAGCCTCTGTGACCGCTTTTGACACATTGGAATGCAAAAGTTTGTCTTAAGGGGTCCTAAGACCCCTTAAGACAAACTTGAGCATTCCAATGTGTCAAAAGCGGTCACGG
>BSBK01006269.1:0-87208 GCA_027943335.1 Chamaecyparis obtusa
ATGTATATATATATATATATATGTATATATATATATATATATGTATATATATGTATATATGTATATATATGTATATATATATATATATATATATGTATATATATATATATATACATATATATATATATATCTACATATATATATATATCTACATATATATATACATATATATATCTATGTATGTAGATATATATGTATATGTATATATATATATATATATATATATATATATATATATATATATATATATATATATATATATATATATATATATATATATATATATATATATATGTATCTATCTATATATATATATATGTATGTATGTATACACACACACACACACACATATATATATATATAGATATATATATACATATATACATACATACATACATATATATATATAGATATATATATATATACATACATACATACATACATACATATATACATATATACATATATACATATATACATATATATATATATATATATATATATATATATATATATCAGAGAATCGATATCAATCGAGCAGTATATAGAATTATATATATATAAACATATACATCACTTATTAGTGTATAAGGCAGAGCACAGATCTGAGTGATTATAAATATATAATCCCTTGTCAGTGGTATCTGATATAGAAATTATATATATGAAATATACATCTAAATTATATATCTAAATAATCTATACTATATATTGCAATGATCTAATATATATATATATATATATATATATATATATATATATATATATATATATATATATATATATATATATATATATATATATATATATATATTCTCATAATGACAATCAATATATATTGTTATTGATAATCAAGATTATTTATATATATTTATATATATAGCACTCATAAATGAGTAAACATCTACATTAATAATATATATTAATTAAAATAAAATAAGAATAGATATATAGAACCTATTACTATTTAGCTAAGAAGGAAGACTTGAGTGTTACCAAGGAGGGGCTTGTCTAAATCCAATAAATGGCTATCTGTCCCAAAATAAGGTGGGGGTCAGCGTCCCAATAGTTTGGGCTTGGACCTATAAATTTTGAGGGAGCCCATTGCAGTTGGTCTCTAGGCACCTTGGATAATGTTTACGCTTCCCTTCATGGAGTTAAAATAGTAATAAGGTTGGATATGAGTGTTAAAAATAACTAAATCTAATGAGATAAAATGACTAATCCTATCATGGACATAACAATCCAAAACCTAATTGATAAATTTAGGATAAATTAAGTAAGGTCTCGATAGGGGACATTACATATGAATTACACAATATACCCATCATCACTTAGCACTTAAATAATAAATTATGGACAGGGAACAACCCCCTAACCTCTAGATGTTTGTTTCATGTTGGCCTCTTATTATATGCAAAGGTAGGCCTATCTTAATTAGGCTAACAACCACAATGTAGGGGCCATAAATTGTGCAACCCAAAATAGTGCACACTTGTATTAAATTAGGTTCAGTAAACTACAAGGGAATGGAAACCATGCAATAGTGTCTCATGGGGATGGAAGAAACCCTTCACCAAGAAGATGGTTGTGTCTGCAATATTTACTAGAAGCAAAGAACATAATTTGGTTCCAAAAATTACTCCTAGAAGATAATGGCACCCACAAAACTCTTGGAAAAGATAGCACTCACTATATCTTTTATCACTCTTTTAATGTTGGGACAATAAATCTCAAAGATTGATCAATGAATTCTTGAACACAAAGAACCATTAATAGATATGATTCATGTGTACAATAGCCAACAACCAGTTGTTCCAATCATGGTGTCCAATAATTATGTTAGAAAAAGCATCTACAAATCCCTTACACAACCATAATAGATTCAAACCATGAACTATAAGAACCTAACAATGGGACTAACAAAGATACTGCCTAAACAAATCTTGATCATATTCCACCCTATTGTAAGGCCCAAGAAGTAACTCTATCTTAAAGCTACACATTCCTCTAGATGAAGCTCAAAGGTCAGGTATCTGAAGCATAGCAATACTTGAATGAATATAGGAATAATTTTATGTACAATCATTTGCTAGCTTGGTTTGTGGGTTTTCCACATAATATTTTCCCTTTAACCACATTTATAGTTTGAGAAAATCACAAAAATTGTTTCAGATTTATATTATCCTTTTGAACTAGCACACTGCCATCAAAATGCATAATCATTGGTCATCTCAAGAAAATTCCTATTGATTAGTAGGATATCCTTATAAAAATTTGATGCATGGATTTCTTGTGAATTATGGACTGCTATGTATCCTACAACTATGGAAGGAATAGTGTTGGTGTTAGGTTTCATTTATTATTGAATTCAATGCTTTCCAAGATGTGTTGAGGAGTTCGCTCCTTGTTTAATGTTAACTGTTCCTACACAATCCACTCATAAAATAGTGAAATGCTATGTTGAAGGGATGGTTGATAGTGTTCCTTGAGGGAAGGAGGATTGTGAAAGACTTGTTATCATTGTATTGTGTATTTCCAATATGTTTGGATGCAGGGAAAACTAGGAGAATGAAGGATCACTCACTGATTGCATGATAACCCAATTTTGAAGGGTCACTGGTTGAGGGGATAGTCAAGGTCCAGATGATTGCACCATTGGAGGACCCTATTTGTTTGTAGTAATTTCTATTCAAATTGGATGCATGGATTTATTGTGAATTATCGGTTTCTATGTATCCTGCATCTGCATCGATAAATTTGCATATACTTATCTAGGGTTGTAAGCCACTTAGTGATCAAAATAGAGAAACTAAATAAAAATAATTATTTGTCCTATTTCCTTTTAACAAAGTATCAACTATCAATGATACAATATATTTGATTCCCTAAGCTATCAATACAAATGGCACCTAGCTAGAAGCTCATGGGTTGTCCATTGATAACCACAATCAACATTTCAAAAAAATGGATATCCTTGAGCACCAGCACCAATAACATTAAATAATGGAGTTAAAGCACAAGCTAGGGCATGACACCAGTAGAATGTGGTCATTTTAGTGAAAAAAATTTACAATGGTGTCATTAAACATATATGCCAGTAATATCAACAAACGTGAATCCAAACATTTAAATACAATGAATCAATATCCTTGAGCACAAGCACCAATAACATCAAATAATAGAGATAAAGCACTGGCTTTGGCATGACACCAATAGAATGTGGTCATTTCAAAGAGCATTCACGATCAAATAAAATGAAATGCATTTGAATATGATTCTAGAGGCTTGAAAGATGAAGAAATCACATACCTTCTACCGCGCTCAGCTTTTGCTCCTTTTCTCCCGCTCCCTCTATCCTATCAAAATAAAAATGATGAGGTTGTTTCACTTTTCTTTAAATGTATACCCTGAATCTATCAGATTTTCGATGGTCAATTATACACCCATTGGAATACTGACATCATCGGGGCCTATTACAATAAAAAAAACATCAAATTCATAAGAAAAAGTTACCAATCGGAAACTTCTGTCAAAATTTGGCCCCAAATGTAGTAGTGTATAGAAAAGCATGCTGGCTTGAAGGTCTAACCATGGCTGGTATTCTATTCCATGTCCTCTGAAATCTAAAGTTAAAATCCATCATATATTCCTTGGGTGACCTTTTAATAGTAGTCAAATGCTCAACTAATGAGAGGTGATCTGATTTATCCTCAAATTGATTAGTTAAGAACCAACTGCTAGGCCTCTAAACCATTAAAATGCTTTGCCTTTGAGGGAAGCTACCAACAACCTCATAGCCACATTATCCTGAGTTATATTATGAAGGGTGCAAAGGGATGCTACATCTCTTATGTGTTCAATGGTTGAGGTCTGATCCTCTCCTATAAAAATAGGAAAACTCTTACGGGCTGATATAGGTATGTCATTATTGTTATACACTAAGTTTGCACCCTTGTTTCAAGCTCTCGTAGTCTTGATAACCTAGTATAACATGGGAATCATCTCCAAGTTGTGGGACCCATGCTAACTGAGATGAGACCTCCAGGTTCTAGGCTTGTTCCTCTTGGATAATCACCTTAATTTTCTTCTTGACAGGAAAAGTAAATTTTTGAGGGAAAGGGATAGAAGGAATGCTTGAAAGGGAAATGACTGAAAGCAAACTATCCTACTAGGTGATACACTAAAAATATGGGTTTGAATCTCAGTATACAGGATGAAATCAATGAACAAACTTAGGTGTAGGAGATCACAACTCACTAAATAGGCCTGCATAAATATTTCATAGAAGGGTTTGCAATAGAAAGAAACTATTCAGGGAAAGAGAGAACTTTCACAAACAATAGCATTCCTAAAAGTTTAGACACAATCTACAACCTGCAAACAAGCATTCACCTCTACAACTCGGCATAGGAATGAGACAAGATTGCTAAGGGGTTGTAGTATACCCACAAAAGCATTCACATCAAATCATCCACAATAACACACAATAATTGTAGAAAGAGAGGGATCAGGAACCCTAAGATATCACTCAAAAACATACATATACTTCAATTCAATAAGAGATAATTCAAACAAGGAAGCATAGGGACATGAAGAATTTTCACAAAATACCTCTACAATGTTTGAACTATCAATGAAACAATACAACTGTAGAAGCTAGAGGGTAGAGAAAATGCCACAGATAACTCTTAAGAAAGATGAATTTCTTCTTTACAATTGTCAACTCCCTTGAGCTCTAAAAGCTCCAAAAACATTATATACATCTCCTATTTTTGCACGTAGGTAGGAGTTAAAACCTAACTAGGGTTACAAAGATTTTTACATAAACATAATCCAACCCCAACTCAAACAAATTTTATGATGAATATATCTCTGCAACATCATGGCCTATTAGATATTTTGTTTACATGCCCATCCTTGTACTACATCAATCTGTGAACAAGCAACCTGGATCCATCTACCTTCTTGCACAAAAGTCTCACCATGAATGCTGAAAAAGGTACTTCTAAGGGACAAGAATCGACCCATGACGGCCGCCCAGACTTCCTCATCATCCTTCCCAACTATAGATGTCCTAAAGACATAAATTTCCTAGCTACCCCTCTAGCCGCAGCTTGTTGCATCAATTACTGGCATAAAACCCTCTTAGAAATATTTGAATTTGAATTATAACGGCTAGCTAGTCATTTTAAAATGTGATCGTCGATATCCTTTATCTCCCGGTAGTCGAATGGCTCAGATCATCCTGACAACAGTCGTAAACTTCCTTGAAAATTCAAAATCCACTTCGGCATGTTTGGACCAATGAGAATCAAGCATATCAGCATGTCAGCATGTTTGGACCCACCTCGAACCTTTCTTCCTTTAAGTCATTCAACGACTGGGTGACTAAAGACCCTTTTCTAAGTCATGAAGAACTTTACATAACCCCAGTTTCATTAAGCGAACACAAGAAACCCTTTGGTCGCTGATTCACAGAATACTTTACTAACCTTGGGCCTAGACCTCCCACATGTCAATCTTTTATTCATTCCAACCACTCCATCAACAAACACCTCGATAGCCCTTTGACATTAGACCCAATGAAAAAAAGATTCCAAATGAATGGTGGGTGCATGATCTCATGACCACCGAATATTCTCTTAGATCATGCGCCAGCCATTGATCTATTTAAGCTATTACCCTTTTGACAAATGGACCCACTACAAACCTCATCAACACTTGGCAACCAATCAAAACATAGAAAATCGGCACACCTGGCATCGGACCCACCTGATAGAACTTGAACACTTAGTGAAATGGATGGTCTGTGTATGATCTCATAGCTTCAAAAGATTCCTTCAGAACATGCACCAGCTGTTGATCTAAAAGAAAACTAACAACCAGGCCACTGACAACATACAAGTCATCATCTCTCGACCAATAAAAAGCCTCCAAGTCAGACAACATGGCAATGGACCCACACAAGGTTTGAAGCATTGAGTAAAAGGGAAGATCGATGGCTATCACAAGATCACAAGCCTCTAACAGACCCTTCATGAACTCATGACAACCATCGGATCTTCTCTAACTGGGACCCCACACAAAAAGACCACCGGACTTCTTAGTGAATATACAAATGAAGAAAGATAACTATTCGTTGGGTTGCAAGATGTTAAGGACTTAACCGCCAAGACTTCATGATTAAGAGAACCAATGCAATCGCTAGTTCATTGAATATGAAAAGTAACCGCCAGAAGACTTAGAGAACCTATGACTAGCCAATAGGATTAAAGTGCACATGGGTATTGAGGATCTTAAGTGGCCAAAAAAGGTAATGACCAAATAGAATGAAGGCTAGGGTTTGTAGGGTTTTATTTGGCACAACAACTACCTTTATGAATTTTTAGACTATAGACCAAGGAGTTAGGAAGTTTGCAGAGGCTAGGAGATAAGACCTAAAGCCATGAAATTTTCAAGGATGCTTGGCAAGGTAAAAATAGAGACCTTGGGATAGATTTAGCCAAATTATATAGAATAGGAAAATTAGGGTAACATTTTGGCAATTTCTGCTAGATGTCAGCCTGCTAGACATGGAAAACCAGTGACCTTGAGCAATCCATTGTGCATGGGGTCATTCTAAGCACAAAATTCTCTTGACAAAGAGACAAAACTAGAACTAGGAGGAACAAAAACAATGTGCATGGACACTTCTTGGGAAGCGGGAAAAACTAGGCTAGAAAACTGGAAGAAAGTAGGAAAACTAACCTATCCTAAACTAACCAGTGCAGAAAATTAGTCAAAAAAAACCATTCACTGGTAGGATGAAATAACTACCCTTCCTCATCAAAATATTACTCTTTTCATATTTGATGCCAACAAAGAGAACATGGAACACAAAAATGTACTGAACTACCTAGCACATCAACCTTTGAATTTGGTATACTAGATTACTAACCTCAATTAGATCATAGATGTTGTCCCCCTAGGGGATTTGATAAGATTGAATAAGACCCTGGTCAACAAGGAGTGGACTCTTAATGTCACCCTCCATTGATTCCCTAAGTATGCATGTCTTGCTTGACCCCACCTGGGCTAGATATCTGATAGGATACCCCCTAGAGAGCATAAAACTAGGCCCTTCTTCCTGCTTAGCATGCATCTTATGAATGTCTTCCTCATTAAGATCAAGAATTTGTCCCTCCATGATAATCTACCATATGTTTTCTTCTTCTATAGTTGGGACACAATTAACCCCTTGAAACACAAACTCCTCCTCAAGAATACGCAAGCCATTATCCTTTTCAGGAAGATGAGGATCATTGACAAGAGTTGAGCATAAAGCATCAATTATTAGATCAAAATCATCTTGTCGCTCTAAGTTAGCAGCACTTATAGCATCTTTCCTATCACAATCAATGAGCTCAACTAGTAAATTTTGCACTACCTTATCTTGCTCAATATAAAAAGGCATCTCCTCAAAAAAATTAGTTGGGCTCTCATCCTTTTCACTTTCTTTCTTATCCTTATCTGATTTCTCTAATCCATCTTGATGTAATAACCCTACCTATTCCTCATGATTATCATGAAAAAGTATACCTAAAAGACAAAAATCATCCTCTTCTTGGTGGCTTGAAATGCTATGAGGTGTAGTGGAATCTTTAAGAATTGACTTATAGGGCTTTATCTATTGCAAGACAGGCTCATTATCAATTAGGAAATCAAACCTTTTAGGTATCTCATCTATAGTAATAGGATGAAGTGGCTGGAAATCTGAGATAGGGTCATGAATAAGCTCTAAAAATGCATGAAGATTAGGCTCCTGTTGACTAAGATCCTAAACTAGAGGAGAAATTCTAAAGCTTGGAAATTCAGCAGAAGTGTCAATGGACTTACCAGGAAGGAAACTTGAGATTTGAATCTTGTGAGTCTCTTGTCTGGTCACTTGCTACATTCCATCCTTAAGGGGATGTTCTTGAGAAACCACTGTCTCTTGTTGAAAAACCTCTGACCTTTCTCCATCAGGAAGCTCATAGTTCAAGAGAACAAGTAGAAAATCTGCAACCTCCTTCCCAAAAAATTGGTTTAGGTGACTACCAATTGCTTTGATGCCTTGTGTTGGGAATGTCTTCTTGACTGGATTATATGGATGGAAAGGTCTTTTTACCAAATTCTGCCTTTTTCTTTGATGCTTTTATTGATATTGTGGCCTATCCTCCTGATATAGTTGTTCTTGAACTTGCCACTACTGGTTAGGATTTTGATACTCTTGTTGATAAGGTGATCTAACCTCCTGATTCTTCCCTTTTGTAGTGATCAATTCTTTGGTTAGAGCCTACAACAGGCTCATCATCTCTTTGTTTGTTGCTTGTTGATCACCTCTCACCTTGAGTAGCTCTTGAGGAAGGTCAAATTTGGACTTCCCATAGCTAGAACTGGCCTGAGGTTCTATTAATGCAGGTATGGGAGTAAATGGAGGCATTTGTAGAGGTATAGTGGGCTGAAGATTGGGAGAGATAGGCATAGGTGGCCTTGGGGTTATCATACCAGCCTGGATTAAACAATTTTCTACCTTTACAGCTAAATCAAAAGCTTGAGGTAATGAAGTACCTCCTAAAGATTGAATCATGATAGATATATCACTAGTTAGGCCTCTCAAAAAATAAAGGAAAGCACAATCTACTGAAGGCCTTACATTAATTGGAATCCTATTCCATGTCATGAGAAATCTACCATTGTAATCTGTCATCTGCTCTCGAGGATCTCTCCTTATAATTTAGAGTTTCTCTACTAAAGACAAGGAATCTAAATCATCCTCAAAGTGTTTGCTAAGGATATCTCCAAGTCTATCCCATGAAGTAATGGAGCCAACTGCTAGAGTCCTAAACCATTCAAGAGATTTCCCTTTGAGAGAGGCTACTAATAGCTTGGTGGCCACATCTTCTTGAGTTATGTTGTGTACGCTGCAGATGGTGGTCACATCTCTTATGTGCTCAAAAGTTGTTGTCTGCCCTTCACCTATGAAATCAGGTAAGCTCTTCAATGCTACCAAGGGCACATCATGATGTTGAGCAAAATTTAATGGACTACCCTAATTAAAGGGTGCAAATGCAAATTGTCTTGCCATAAGAAGGGTCTATTTTCTTCATAAGCTCTATCAAAAATTGTGCCTGCTTGTTCTTAATACTAATGGAGTCACCAGATATACTTGCGTACTTAATACTAAAGGTCGCAAATGCAAATTGTCTTGCCATAAGAAGGGTCTATTTTCTTCATAAGCTCTATCAAAAATTGTGCCTACTTGTTCTTAATACTAATGGAGTCACTAGATATAATTGTGTCTATATTATGCAATCAGTATATCAGAGATAACATAATCTTTCAAACAATGAACTTCTTTTTCTTGTCCCACCGGGCATGCCAGAATTGTTATACACTAAGTTTGCACCCTTGTTTCAAGCTCTCATAGTCTTGATAACCTAGTATAACATGGGAATCATCTCTAGGTTGTTGGACCTATGCTAACTGAGATGAGACCTCTAGGTTCTAGGCTAGTTCCTCTTGCATGATCACCTTAATTTGCTTCTTGATAGGAAAACTAAATCTTTGAGGGAAAGGGATAGAAGGAATGTTTGAAAGGGAAATGACTAAAAGCAAACTATCCTACTAGGTGATACACCAAAAATATGGGTTTGAATCTTAGTATACATGATGAAATCAATGAACAAACTTAGGTGTAGGAGATCACAACTCACTAAATAGGCCTGCATAAATATTTCATTGAAGGGTCTACAATAGAAAGAAACTATTCAGGGAAAGAGAGAACTTTCACAAACAATAGCATTCCTAAAAGTTTAGACACAATCTACAACCTGCAGACAAACATTCACCTCTACAACTCGGCATAGGAATGAGACAAGATTACTAAGCGGTTGTAGTATACCCAAAAAAGAATTCACATCAAATCATCCACAATAACACACAATACTTGCAGAAAGAGAGAGGGATTAGGAACCCTAAGATATCACTCAAAAACATACATACACTTCAATTCAATAAGAGATAATTTAGACAAGGAAGCATAGGGACATGGAGAATTGTCACAAAATACCTCTACAATGTTTGAACTATCAATTAATGAATACAAATCTAGAAGCCAAAGGGTAGAGAAAATGCCACAGATAACTCTTAAGAAAGATGAATTTCTTCTTTACAACTGTCAACTCCCTTGAGCTCTAAAAGCTCCAAAAACATTATATACATCTCCTATTTTTGCACGTAGGTAGGAGTTAAAACCTAACTAGGGTTACAAAGATTTTTACATAAACATAATCTAACCCTAACTCAAACAAATTTGATCATGAATATATCTCTGCAACATCGTGGTTGATCAGATTTTTTGTTTATGTGCCCATCCTTGTACTGCATCAACCTGCGGACAAGCAACTCGGATCCATCTACCTTCTTGCACAAAAGTCTCACTATGAATGCTAAAAAAGGTACTATTGGAAATATTCAGGAATTAACCAAGTTACTGAGAGGGGAGGGGTGAATTAGTAACTCCAAATTTTCTTTCAATTATAGATGTATTAACATATAGTTTACTTTATCCTTTTGCATATAGAAAGCATGAAACTTAAAAGAATTCACAACAATGACACATAGATTTGGTTACCCAGAAACCTTCCAAAAGAAAGTAAAACTGGGGTGGGGATGAAACCCACAAAGCTTTAGTACTGCAGTATAAAGTTGGCCGGTTAAGGCTTACATTTGATCACTTCTGATGATCTACCCTGCTAGGAGCAATAAGGACTGCTAGGTCCACCTTGTTAGAGGATTTACAAACATACAATGAAGTATGCACTCGGTAAAGAGATTTTACAAAGACTGTTAAGTCTACCCGGTTAAAGGATTTTAGTACTGATTCACCTGTTAGGATGAAATAGTAGATCTCTTGCTTTGCAACTGGATTGCTAAATGAGATTTGTTGATGTACTGATCACCTTCTCTGATGGATTTATCTTTGCTATTCCTTATACTGTTGTAGCCCTTTGTAATTCGCTTATCTCAGCCTTTTATCTCTTTTTCATATTCATTCATACTCATATATCTTGGTATTTTTACAACATTGTTTATATACAAGTCTAAACAATTAATTACAATTACAATTACAAAGTCGGCTTGACAAATAAACATGAGTGCTACTAAGTCAGCCCAAGTATGGTTACACGGTTCCTACAAACTAACTCGGTGACTTTCTGATACTCGGCGTCCACTGCATTACTCGGCATCGTCATGCACTCGGTAGAAGTGAAGGCATGGTTCATACTAACCACTCGGTAGGTTTTGAACTCGGTAAATACTGGTGACTCGGTAGACATAATGTTACTCGGTTTACACTGTCCTGCTCAGTTTGCACTGTTCTGCTCGGTTTGCACTGTTCTACTCGGTTTGCACTGTTCTGCTCAGTTTGCACTATTCTGCTCAGTTTGCACTGTTCTACTCAATTTGCACTGTTCTGCTCAGTTTGCACTGTTCTGCTCGGTTTGCACTCAGAATGCAAATAAGTGTTGTCACTAGTGGCAATTCTGCTTAATGCCAACAATCTCCCCCTTTGGCATTAGTGACAAAAACACTTATTGCCCAAAACTTATATACATGAACCATGCTGAGATTTATTTTGATTTTTCAAAATTTGTCTTTGTCATAGGGCTTTATAAATTATCTCCCCCTTTCAATGTGCTAACTTTTTCTTCTTTTCTTCTATACATATCTCCTTCTATACATATCTCCCCCTTTTTGATGATAATGCCAAAGGTGTATATACAAGTGATTTTTACAGAGAGAATCCAAAATTTGATAGAAAAATAGAATGTACCTTCATTATCAGTGCCAAGGTTCTGTCCCAATTTTCTTGTAGAATCTTGCATGTTTGGATTGCAATTTGGACTTCTGCAGAGAGTTCAATCATGTGATCTGCTATTGAGAATTGATTGTCATGAATTAATGTTTTGGAATGTTCAATGTGCTTATACATTGTATTCATGATGGGAAGGATCATGTTCTGAATGTCTAGCAGTGTGGACTGGATCCTTGTGTCTTCTTTCAGTAGTTCTAACTGCATATTTGATAGATATGAGATTTTCATGTGATGAGCAGAGTTTGAACTTGGTTCAAGTTGTAGCTTCTATATGCTAATCTTCAAATCCTCATCAATTTTATTCATTTTATCCTTGACATCCTTGGTGAACTCGGCAACATTGCACAGTCTGGCCAAAAGAGAGGTAACATTCGAATAGGAAGATTCAATGTTTGACAAAACTGAAGACAATTCGACTTGATTAATAGCTATGTGCTGAGCAATGTGCTCAAGCACTTTATTGTTGAATTTCTTCTTGGCTCTTTCAACTAACTTTTCTATCCCAGATGAATCCTCATTGTACTTATTTACTGCTTCTGCTAATTGTAACAAAACATGTTGAGAGGAGTCTACTTTAATACCTAATGCTTCTAACAAAATGTCCTTAGCATCCTTAATGATTTTATATTCCTTGTCTCTTTCCTCTTTAAGTTTCTTTTGCTTCACTTTCCTTTGGAGGATTTCACCTATATTTTTCATTTGATCTGCTGATAGATTTGCAAAATCCAATGTTGGAATCTCTATTTCTTCATCTAGGTCTATATCCTCTACTATATTCTTGCCCAAAAATCTTATACTCGGTTGAGCCTTAGGCTTATCTGTACTTAATGCCTTAGTAGTAGTGATAGTAGACATAGTAGGACTGGCTATAGAGAATGGTATACTGTCTACTAGAGAACTTGAAGTATTTACACTTGTAGAATCAAAAATTGGAATACTTACTGCTGGAAAACTTGATGAAGTAGGAGACTGCAACTCGGTAGAAGAAATGGTAGTTGCTTCTGTTGTTGCTATAGGTGATTGGACAAATGTTGAAGTTGTCACAACCATGCTTGAAGGTGTCTCCAGGCTAGATGTAGTAACTTTTGCTGGAGAGGTAGGAAGTGATGCAATGACTTCTGCCGCTATCCTCACAGTATCATCTACCTCAGTGGCTTCTTCCTGTTCATCACTGTCATCTTCAATGTCTTTTATTATAACTGTTTCAGTACTCGATTGGTGAAGATGGTATATGTTCTTCCATGTGGCATTTGTAGCCTTCACAACCAATTCAATATTGTTAATCAGAATCAAACAAGTATTGAACTTCAGTGTCATCTTATTTTCATTCTCCTTCAATGCCTTTTTTATTTCATCATTTTTCATTGAATTCTGCTTTTTCATTGCTCCAACATTTATTTGAAGTATGTCCTATTTTGCCACAATGATTACAAGTAGGTTTATGATTCCTTTGAGTACCTTGCTTAGAAGATTCACCTTCTCCTTTGTATCCAAGTCCTGCTTTTCCTTTTTGCCTATGAAGATTTCGCTCATACAGCTGATTTAAGTCTTCTTGGCTTTTCAGCATTCCTTCATTGATTTGTTTTTCGGTGTTTAGGTCATCCATCAATCTTAGATTGATTTGCTTTTTAGATCTTAGTTCTTCTCTTGTGCTTTCTATTTCTGATCTTAGAGTCATAATTTCCTCATTTGTATGGGAGATCTAATCAATTAGGTTTTCTAGCTAAAGGGTTTTATTTTGGACTTCATTGTTCCTTCCATCTAATTCATCTTTCAACTTGTTTCTTTGTTCTAAGATCTCACAAAATCTTGTTGAGTGTAGCTCTTGTTCTCTTTTTAATTTTCTCACTTCTTCCTGTAGAGACCCATTCTTTTCTAGGAGTTCTTTGACAGCATTATTTGCTTCATCTGAGCTATCTGAGGGAAAAAGATCTTCAATCTTTTCTTCAATGTAATTCTGATCATTCATCTGATTTGCAAGTTCCTTCCTTCTTCTTAGGGATTGGGAAAGATGTTCTTTTGCTTCTTTAAGTTTAGCTATGGCCACTTCCAGATCTAGCTTTTCATTTTCAATCACCTTGTTCAGTTTGAATACCTCCATTGTCCTGGATCTTTGCTCAAGCTAGTTAAGCTTTATCTTGAGAACCAATATAGCTCTGATACCAATTGTTGGAAATATTCAGGAATTAACCAAGTTACTGAGAGGGGAGGGGTGAATCAGTAACTCCAAATTTTCTTTCAATTACAGATGTATTAACATATAGTTTACTTTATCCTTTTGCATATAGAAAGCATGAAACTTAAAAGCATTCACAATAATGACACATAGATTTGGTTACCCAGAAACCTTCCAAAAGAAAGTAAAACTGGGGTGGGGATGAAACCCACAAAGCTTTAGTACTGCAATATAAAGTTGGCCGGTTAAGGCTTACATTTGATCACTTCTGATGATTTGCCCTGCTAGGAGCAATAAGGACTGCTAGGTCCACCTTGTTAGAGGATTTACAAACATACAATGAAGTATGCACTCGGTAAAGAGATTTTACAAAGACTGTTAAGTCTACCCGGTTAAAGGATTTTAGTACTGATTCACCTGTTAGGATGAAACAGTAGATCTCTTGCTTTGCAACTGGATTGCTGAATGAGATTCGCTGATGTACTGATCACCTTCTGTGATGGATTTATCTTTTTTGTTCCTTATACTATTGTAGCCCTTTGTAATTCACTTATCTCTACCTTTTATCTCTTTTTCATATTCATTCATACTCATATATCTTGGTATTTTTACAACATTGTTTATATACAAGTCTAAACAATTAATTACAATTACAATTACAAAGTTGGCTTGACAAATAAACATAAGTGCTACTAAGTTGGCCCAAGTATGGTTACACAGTTCCTGCAAACTAACTCGGTGATTTTCTGATACTCGGCGTCCACTGCATTACTCAGCATCGTCATGCACTCGCTAGAAGTGAAGGCACGGTTCATAGTAACCACTCGGTAGGTTTTGAACTCAGTAAATACTGGTGACTCGGTAGACATAATGTTACTCGGTTTACACTGTCCTGCTCGGTTTGCACTGTTCTGCTTGGTTTGCACTGTTCTGCTCGGTTTGCACTGTTCTGCTCAGTTTGCACTCAGAATGCAAATAAGTGTTGTCACTAGTGGCAATTCTGCTTAATGCCAACAGGTACTTCTCAGGGACAAGAATCGACCCATGATGGCTGCCCAAACTTCCTCATAATCTTGTTACCCAAAATTTCCCTATCATTCAATTTTGGCCACAGTCCATGCTGCAGCTTGTTTTAGCTTGTGAAGTTGATCCACAAAGTTCTATGTTTTGTGCCCTTAACCCCATGTTCTACAATATAATGTCAAGCCCCAGCTCTAATCATGCATCCTAATTTGCAAAGCCCAAAAAGATATTCAAGTTTGAATGCTTGTAGGAAATACTAGTGTCGAAAGGTTCAAAAAGTTGTTCAGTGTCGAAAACCCTCTGTGTTTTTGACCCTTTGCTCCAGAAGCCCAAGATGTTTTCGACCTTCATTGTTTTGCACTTCTTTCTCTGGCCTAGGCATTTTTTCTAAGTGTGCAACTCTGACTAGGTAGGTCCCTTCAATGTTTTCGACAAACTGTTATGGCTTGTCGCATGATCACATAGCCCTTTTTTAGGCTATGCGAACATACGACTAGACGTTAAGTGCGCAACCCTAAGGTACCAAGTGGGGCCTAGTTCACGGTCTTCAAGCTTTCAAACCACCAATAGTCAAGAAAAGGTCACAAGTTGATGTTGTCGCATGATCACATGCAGCCTTCTAAGCGCATGCGACCATGCAACAAACTATCAGCAGTTGCAGTTAAGAAAGCTAACATTGTCGCATGATCACATGAGCTCAAAAGGCTGCATGCGATCATGTGACAAGCCTTCAATGGCCAACGTAGACCTTGTAGTTTTTCAGTGGGCCCTTGGCTGGTGATATGTCCACTTCTCAGTGGCTGGCTAGGTGATGACAGGGGCTTCGGTGGGTCATCAAGTGGTGATGTGTCTAGTTTGTAGTGGGCCCGTTAGCATGTGGTCCCATAGATTCAAGATCTATGGTGGTCACATGTTTTCATGGGATCTTCTAATCCCATGCAATCATGTGACCGCCGTGAGATCCTTCTGATGCTCCCATCCATTGTCATGGATCTAGCCAAAGTGTGGGTTTCTTATTGGTCCACGTTGGGACAGTTGGCATTTTTATGGACCTGAGTGTCTATGTGGTAGCAGAGACAAATTTTCAAAAGCCAGTCACATGATTGCATGAAGACTTGTGGGCTCATGCGATCATGCGACCAATGTAATTTCAAAGCGGTGCAGCCATTTTTTTGTGGGCTTTCTTCTGCAGGGGGCTGTTGCAAGTGCGAGTAGCTAAGGATTGATGATTTTAGAGGTGGTTGTAGTTGGGAGAATTTGTAGGGATCTAGACTATCATTTTGGGGTCCTTTTGAGGATCTGAGATCATATTTAAGCATTCATGATAGCCTGACTTGCAGAGAAGTAGTTGGATCTAGGTTATTTATCTGTAGGTAATTTTAGTATAGGAATGGACACGCAAGGAAAGATATATCTGATCTGTCATGATATTTTTAGAAAAGTATTTATGATTAGAAGTGACTGGTTTAGGGTTGGACTATTTTATGCATATTTTTATAACCCTAGTTAGTTTTGGCTCCTGCTTGCGTGCAGTGGAGTGATGTATATATTCTTTTTTTGGAGCTTTTGAAGGGGAGAATCCAGCAGTTGTAAAAAGGAAAGTTTCTTCCTCAGAGAGCAATTTGTGGCATTTTTTGCGCCTTTGGCTTTCTACAATTGTAATTTTCATTGATAATTCAAATACTAAAGATATTTTGTGACATTTTTGTTGTCCTTATGCTTTCTTGTGTGGATTATCTCTTATTGGATCAAAGTGTATGCATGTTTTCAATGATATCTTAGGTTTCCTGATTCCTCTTACTTTTTGTAATTGTGTGTGTTATTGTGTTTGATCTAACTTAGATGTTTTGTGGGTATATTTCAGCCCCTAACAGTCTTGTCTCAATCCTACACCAAGTTATAGGAGTGAATGTTTGTTTGTAGGTCATAGATTGTTGTCTAATCCTAAAAGTCTTGTTGTTGTTAAAGAATCTTTCTCTTTCCTTGAACACCCTCTTTTGTTTGTAGACCCTCCTATGAAACACTTATGCAAGCCTATTCAATAAGTTGTGATCTACTAGACCTAAGTCTTTCACTAGTTTCATCCCTCTATACTGAGATCCAAACCCTAGTTTCAGTGCATAACCTAGTAGGATAGATTTTCTTTTAGTCATTTCCCTTTCAATACTCCTTCTATCCCTTTCCCTCAAAATAATTTACTTTCCTATTAAGAGAAAGCTAAGGTGATAATCCAAGAGGAACCAGCCTAGAACCTAGAGGTTTCATCTCGATTAGCAAAGGTCCCACAACCTTGAGATGATTCCCAAGTTATACTGAGTTATCAAGACTATGAGAGCTTGAGACAGAGGCACAAACTTAGTGTATAACAATTCTGGCATGCCCGATGGGACCAAAGTTCAGATTCATGTTCAAGTTATGCTATCTCTGATATACTGATGGCATAATGCAGACCTTAGAGAGGTTGGTATTCAAGCATATCTGGTGACTCCATTAGTGTTATGAAGATCAATGACCCAATTTCTAATAGAGCTTATGAAGAAAATAGACCCTTTTGATGGCTAGGTAGTTTTCTTTTGCACCATTTAACCAAGGAAGTCCTCTTGATTTTGTAGTACATCATGATGTGCCCTTGGTAGCATTAAAGAGCTTACCTAATTTCAGAGGTGAAGGACAGATGATAGCCCTTGAACACATTAGAGATGTGGCCACTATCTGTAGTATACACAATATCACAGAGGAAGATGTTGCCACCAAGTTGTTGGCTACCTCCTTTAAGGGTAAGGCCCTGGAATGGTTTAGAAATCTTGCAATTGGCTCCATTACTTCATGAGATAGATTTGGAGACCTCCTCAGCAAACACTTTAAGGATGATTCAAATTCTTTGTCTCTAGTAGAGTAGCTCCAAGTTATAAAGAGAGATCCTCGAGAGCTGATGACATATTTTAATGGCAGATTTCTCAAGACATGGAATAGGATTATAGAGAATATAAGGCCTTCGGAAGATGGTTCTTTCCTTTATTTTTTGAGAAGCCTAACAAGTGATATAGCTATCATGATTCAATCTTTAGGAGGTACTTCATTACCTCAGGCATTTGATTTAGCTATGAAGGCAAAAAATTGCTTAATTTAGGCTGGTATGATAACCCCAAGGCCACCCATGCCTATCTCTCCCAATCTTTAGCCCACTATACCTCCGCAGATGCCTTCAATTACTCCCATGCGTGCATTAATAGAGCCTCAGGCTAACACTAGGTATGGGAAATCCATAAATGACCTTCCTCAAGAGCTACTCAAAGTGAAAGGTGATCAACAAGTAACAAACCAAGAGATGATGAGTCTGTTGTAGGCTCTAACCAAAGAGTTGATCACTATAGATGAGCAGGATCAGGAGGTTGCATTGCTTTCTCAAAATCAGAGTCAAGGTTCCAGTTAGCAGTACCAAGCTCTGGGACAATCCTACCAGCAAAGTAGACCACCATGTCAAGGAGGACATTAGAGCAAGAAGCAGAATTTGGTGAAGAGACCTTTCCATCCCTATAATCCAGCCAAGAAGATAGTCCCAACACAAAGCATCAAAGCAGCTGGCAGTCACCCGAACCCATTTTTTGGGAAGGAGGCTATGGATCTTCTGCTTGTTCTCTTGAACTATGAGCTTCCTGATGGAGAAAGGTCAGAAGTGTTACAACAAGAGACAATAGCCTCTCAAGCACATCCCCAAGATGGATTAGAGCAATCATATTAGGATAAGAAAGGAAGTAAAGAAGGTGAGAGCCCAACTGATCTGTTTGAGATGCCTTTCTATCTTGAGCAAGATGAGGTAGTGAAAAATTCATTAGTTGAGCCCTCTAACTATGGAAGTGATGATATTAGTGCTGTTGTGACTAAAAAAGAAGAAGATTTTCAAGAGGCACTGGCAGCTCAGAAGGTTTTTTATGAGGAGTTGGAAGTTCATAAGAATAATTGTGAAAGGGTGGTTCAAGACCAAAAAATTTTAATGGAGGCCATGTTTGATAGGGGCATTGAATTTCAGCTTGAGAAAGAATAGGAGTTGAGAGCTCATGAGGAGTTTCATGAGAGAGAGCTGCAGGATCTCAAACAAAATATTGGATTTTTGGCTTCTACAACTAAAACATATAAAAGAGGGTACCAGATGTAGGTTGAGAAATGTTCTCAACTGGAGGAAGAAAAGGAGATCATTGAGTAGAAGATTGCTGATCTAAAGGTGGCTCTCTCTGCACAAGTCAAGACAAATGAGTTCTCAGCAAATCATGATAGTGGTGCTGACAATAGTATACTTCTCCTACAAGAGAATCTAGAAGAAGAAGAGGAAGATCAATTCTGGGAAAAAATGGAGTACTTTTTCTTGCATCTTGATGACAAGCCCACACTTCCAAAGAACACCTACAATCTATAGGAGATAGTCATTTCCAGCCAGCATGATGAGGAGGTCAATCAGACTAAAGTAATCTCTCAAGAGCCTAAGTTTATCAAGGAAAGCTCCAGGTCTAGCATCTCTCATGGTTTCCCTATCAGGTATTTGGCCAAGATGGAGGTTATCAAAGGAGTACAAATTATGCCAACATCCCAATGTGGTTTTCCACCAGAAGCTGAGGCTAAAAATGAACCAAATCAGCTTGCTACCCCAAGTGACCAAGTAAGTAAAGCCCTATTGTTGCTTACTGATCCTCCTCAGAATAGTGATGCTTACAATCAAGTTGACCAAGTGAGTAAAATCTATATCAGTCAAATCCTTGTCAAGCAAGTGACCATGTATATCTCCTATGTTCATCTTGTAATAGCTTTCCAGAGGCATGTGGATTATTGTAAGCTGAGGAGGATGGGAAGTTATTTCTCACAAATAGTAAATGGTTTTGTTTGACCGATGCTATGAACTAGTTAGTTTAGGCTAGGTTAGCTTCCCTACTTTCTAGATTAGTTTTCTTATTTTCCAAGAAGTGCTCGAGCACAGTTTTTGTCTCCCTATTGAAGTTTTGAGTTCTTGAGATGACCCCATGCCCAATGGATATGTCAAGGCCATTGGTCCAATGTCTAGCAGGATGACATCCTGTAGAAGTTGCCAAAATGTTACCCAAAATTTCTCTGTCATTCAATTTTGGCCACAGTCCCTGCTGCAGCTTATTTTAGCTTGCGAAGTTGATCCACAAAGTTCTATGTTTTGTGCCCTTAACCCCATGTTCTATAATGTAATGTCAAGCCCCATCTCTGATCACACACCCTAATTTGCAAAGCCCAAAAAGATATTCAAGTTTGAATGCTTGCAGGAAATACTGGTGTCAAAAGGTTCAAAAAGTTGTTCAGTGTTGAAAACCCTCTGTGTTTTCGACCCTTTGCTCCAGAAGCCCAGGATGTTTTTGACCTTCGCTATTTTGCACTTCTTTCTCTGACATCTGCATTTTTTCTAAGTGCACAACTCTGACTAGGTGGGTCCCTTTGATGTTTTTGACAAACTTCTACGACTTATCACATGATCGCATAGCCCTTTTTAAGGCTATGTGAACATGCAACTAGCCGTTAAGTGTGCAACCCCGAGGTACCAAGTGGGGCCTATCTCATAGTCTTCAAGCTTTCAAACCACCAACAATCAAGAAAAGGTCACAAGTTGATGTTGTCACATGATTGCATGTAGCCTTCTAAGTGCATGTGACCATGCGACAAACTATCAGCGGTTGCGATTAAGAAAGCTAACATTATCGCATGATCGCATGAGCTCAAAAGGCCGCATGTGATCATGAGACAAGCCTTCAATGACCGATGTAGAGCTTGTAGTTTGGCAGTGGGCCCTTGGCTGGTGATATGTCTGCTTCTCAGTGGCTGGCTAGGTGATGATAGGGGCTTCGGTGGGTCATCGGGTGGTCATGTGTCCACTTTGCAGTGGGCCCGATAGCATGTGGCCCCGTAGATTCAAGATCTACGATGGTCACATGTTTGCATGGGATCTTCCAATCCCATGTGATCATGCAACCACTGTGAGATCCTTCTGATGCTCCCAGCCGTTGTCATGGGTCTGGCCAAAGTGTAGGTTTCTTATTGGTTCACGCTAGGACAGTTGACATTTTTGTGGACTCGGGTGTCTATATGGTAGTAGAGGCAAATTTTCAAAAGCCAGTCACATGATTGCATGAAGACTTTTGGGCTTGTGCGATCATGTGACCAGTGTAATTTTGAAGCGGTGCGGCCAATTTTTCATGGGCTTTCTTGTGCAGGGGATGTTGCAAGTGCAGGTAGCTGAGGATTGATGATTTCAGAGGCGGTTGCAGTTGGGAGAATTTTCAGAGATCTAGACTTTCATTTTGGGGTCCTTTCGAGGATCTGAGATCAGATTTGAGCATTCATGACAGCTCGACTTACAAAGAAGTAGTTGGATCCAGGTTATTTATCTGTAGGCAATTTCAGTACAAGAATGGACACGCAAGGAAAGATATATCTGATCTATCATGATATTTTCAGAAAAGTATTTATGATTAGAAGTGACTGGTTTAGGGTTGGACTATTTTATGCATATTTTTGTAACCCTCGTTAGTTTTTGCTCTTGCTTGCATGCAGTGGAGTGATGTATATATTCTTTTTTTGGAGCTTTTGAAGGGGAGAATCTAGAAATTGTAAAAAGGAAAGTTTCTTCCTCAGAGAGAAATTTGTGGCATTTTAAGCGCTGAGTAAAAGGGAAGATCGACAGCTATCACGAGATCGCGAGCCTCTAATAGACCCTTCATGAACTCACGACAACCATTAGATCTTCTCTAACTGGGACCCCACATAAAAAGACCACTGGACTTCTTAGTGAATACGTGACTGAAGAAAGATAAATGTTGGCTGGGTCGCAAGATGTTAAGGACTTAACCACCAAGATTTCACAATTAAGAGAACCAATGTAGTCGCCATTTCACCGAATAAGAAAAGTAACCGCCAAAAGACTTAGAGAACCTGCAACCAGCCAACAGGATTAAAGCGCACATGGGTATTGAGGATCTTAAGTGGCCGAAAAAGGTAATGACCAAATAGAATGAAGGCTAGGGTTTGCAAGGTTTTATTTGGCACAACGGCTACCATTATGAATTTTTAGATTGCAAACCAGGGAGTTAGGAAATTTGCAGAGGCCAAGAGACAAGACCTAAAGCCATGAAATTTTTAGGGATGCTTGGCAAGGTAAAAATAGAGACCTTGGGATAGATTTAGCCAAATTGTATAGAATAGGAAAATTAGGGTAACAATTATGCTGCTACAAATTCAACGGGCTGCCTTGAGAAAAAGCTACAAAAGGATGTAGTCTGGGTTGAGCCATTGGAGGATTTAGGGGAACTTGAATTGCAAGGGCTTCTTGTATAGGTAGTAATATGTGTATTGACTAGATTGGGCAAGCACTTGTAGGAATGTAAGTAGGCCTAGGAGTAGGATTGGGAGTAGGATTCTTACTCTGCCTGGTTGGGATCCCACTCATAAGCTTATATACTAATCTACATAAAACACCATTAGAGTCACTAGGTATGATTTAAAAACACTATCACTGCTCATACCACATAATAACTTTCATAAAACTTCTAAGAAATCTAACTCACTGAGTCATCAGTCCCACCAGGTGTGCCAAAAACCTGTTGTCACTAAGGATTGCACCCTATTTTGCTAAGTATTGAAACCATAAATCTTGTGAAACATGGGACTATTCTTAGGCTATGGGTAACCTATCTGAGAATAGACCTCTAGATTAAGGGCCAGCTTCCCTTTGGATCACCTGAAACTTATCTAAACTTGAAGGGAAAAGGGAGAGAAAATGCATGAAATTAAACAATTACAACTGAAATGAACTAAAGGTGATCCACTGAATTTTGAAGAGAAACCAAAATTGACATTAAGCTTACTCCAATAGAAAAACAAATCTAACTCACAACTCAATCCCACATTCTCAACTCTTAGTGAAACAAGGTACTTAGAATGTAGAAAAGGAAGAAAACTTCACAAATCTGATATTCTTGATTGCACACAAATCACACTACTAAATCAAGATAAATCCCTGAACAACAACTTGAATTCAAAATGTAGATTAAGGATATAGAAACACCACAATAATCCTGCATATGACTTCAAAATAAAACCCAGAATTATAGGAGAATAAGAAGGATCAATTTTACTGCTAAAAAGAAACAAGTACAATTGTGTCTCTCAGAGCTACAACACTCATATCAGAGAGAAAGAATCAAGAGCTAACCTCAATCACCAAAAGTGAGAGATATTAAAGCTAAAACTAGGAATCTACATTCAAACTCCACTACCTCCTAAGAATAGAAAAGTCAGAACATGGACCCATAAGGCTACATCATGGTTTGAATGCCAGATTCCTAGATTCCTAGGGGTGAGGAAAGTGGGACCCTAAAAATAAATAGTCAAAGATGAACACTCCATCCACTAAGTCATGCCTCTAACTGATAATCTGACAATGGTTCATAAAAATACCACTTGTCGATATCTTACAATAATATTTTGCAATGACTTAGCAATAAAACCTATCCCACTATGGCATAAAAAAGATAATTACATTTTAAGATGGTCTCAACCAAAAGGGAAACACATTTTAAAAAATAATAACATTAAAAATAAAATTCCCCCTATGCCCTAGACTAAACTATAGGTTACATACATATTTCAAATATCACTAACCCACAAAATGGGAGGATATTCATAAAAATAAATGCCTCACACATAACCTAAAGTTTAAAGACCTCAACCCTAAAAGAAAGGGGAGGAAGGAAACAAATGTTATCAAAACCCTTGTGCAAAAACAAGGAACTCCTATCATTAAAACTTTCAACTCGACACTTGGCAATTTCTATTCCTACTGGCAACCTCCATTCTGATTTGGGAAATAGAAAACTTTGATCTCGGCAATATGTTATTGAGGTAGCCATCAGTCCTATTTTTCATTTTCTCTACATATTGAAGGCACTGTATTTCACAATGAAGGTCGAAGGCCATGTTTATGATCATGTTTAGAATGTGTTCATTGCAAGCCCTTTTTGGTTGTATTCGAGGCCAGGGTACTGCTTTTGCATGCTCGGCATTAGGGCACTCTTATGTTTGTATTTACTTCTCTGCATTTGGTTGATTCATTGGAATGAATGGCATTGTTGCATTTGAAAACATTGGTATGACCACCAGATGCCTGATGAGCCATGAGCTAGGGAACCATGTGTATGCACTGGTCTTTCATATCCTTACATTAGAAATAGAGCATCGTGTATTCACTATTTCCTTTGAGACTTTGCATTCAATTTGTTGCCTCTCAGCACTTGGAAACCTGTGAATGGCAAGGCTAGGGAATTGTTTCATATGCTTGTACACTAGCATCATGTCGATGGTCTTAGAATCATTGAGGGCCCATGAACACTCTGGTGTGTAGTTTATTGTCTTGTTTTAAATAGCTCATGAATGGAAAAGCTAGGGCATCCTCATGATCTCCCTAAATGTTTGAATAGGGCATAGCACTGATGGTATTACATTTACTGTTTGACCATTTATTGGGCTTGAAACATAGTACATGTTATGGGCAATAGTCCACCCGAGAACATATGTGTATATTGATCATTGTCACCACATTTGAGCATGGCCCAAGAGCATATTAGGGCATCATGCTACTTGATATTCATGCTAACCTGTGAACTAAAAATACTGTTGTATTACAGTGCATCTTGTGGCCTTTTGTATTTTTAGAGGCTCAGGCTTTGTGTCTAAGATTTCGTTGTTGGTGCTATTCACAACCCATGAATTTCATATCCTTATCATGGTAATAGTGTTCTATTCATGGCACTAGATCGGACTAAGGAATGCTCATTGCTTGATACCTGAGAACTATAACATCATGTTTGTTGTTTGGTTTTATTGCTTAGCCATTGCTACCCTCTTCTATATACAGCCTGAGAGCATAATGTTAGCATATTTGAAATGCTCAAGGCTCATATTCATTGTACTATTCATGGTACCGTTGCTTATATGCACAATGTTGGCCTGCATCATTAGCATTTACTATTCATTACATTGTTCTCTATCATATTCGATGCTTAGGTGGTGATCATATTATTGCATTGTCCATTATAAACCAAGGGCACCATGCACTTGAATACATTTTTTGCATCTATTGTTAATGGTAGCCCACCAAGGATGAACAGATGCTCACTATTATGCCCTTCACTGTCACTGTAGTACTAATCCTACCTTCACATCTGATATTGCATGTTTTTTGATGTGCCTCCTCATTCACTACTTAATCAGGGCACTGGTGGATATTGGCATCATCCTTCAGAACTTATTATTGGGGCCTATTGATAATACATCTTTTCTCACCATTATGGCACTATTGATATTGACTGGCCCAGTTGATCTACTTGTTGTGTTCTATTACATTACTTGAGAGGTCCGAGGGCTTGAACACCATATGTTTCTTGTTCCATACTTGGTATCACTCTTAATGCTATCAAGGGGATCATTTGATACTAGTTATTGATACATAAAAGTCAGATTTGAACCATGCCTGAGCTTCATTGTATCTCTTTTGTTCACTGTCTCTACATACGACACTATGCCACTATGCTCAATTGCAATGATTCATTCCCATGTTTTATTTGAATTGATGTTTCTTGTTTTTTATTGAATATGTATGGATACTCATGGATTGATGATGTTGTCATCTCATTGATATTGCTTCATACTACACCACATATATGATATGCACATGCCAAAATACTAATGCAATTCAGAAATACACCTATGTTGAAGTGTGCCTTGGTAGATCTTTGTTGTTCATTTATCATAGCTTAACTGACATCATGCCCTGGTGCCCTTTCTGGCTCATCGTATCATCATACCCATGTTACAATACATAAATTTTCTATTTTGTACCTTGATAGCAATATTTGATTTATCATGTCATGCTACTTGATTGATCCTTATTTATGCTGAATCATCTGGATGCTCTTCATCTATACATACTGTGTGTTCTCTTGGCCCTTGATGCAATCATGATGGAGATCATGAGGTTTCCCTATCATGATCTGCATCAAGGGCCCAGGTTAATCATGGAATTCATTATTAGATCAGCTTCCCCGTATCTGCACATGAAACAAACATGTCGGTGAAAACATGGTGCCTTGTTGTTTTGGAGCCTTGATACACATGCCCTAAGCAAAAATTTTGTTAGAGATGCATGGCTGAGTGTATGTATGCATTCTATGAATATTGTGATACCAGCCAATTCTTAGATCCATTGGATCTAACCCATATCCCTTCTTCTCTTCTTGTAGGTTTTGGATCTTAGGAGCTTTTGGATAGGACTAAGCTTCGGACACCAATACCAAGCAATGTCTGGTATCTTAGTATTTAACTATTTCTTTATGTATATCTACACTCATCCATTCAATTCTGATAATGGCTATGCTCACAGCCTATGTGAGCTCAGGTAGATTCTTTCCTTTTAGTTCTTTTCTTTTCTAAATAGTATATATATCACTAATGTATGCATGCGTAGATGTAGATGCAATTCATTTCTTTTCTATTTTCATGTACTTTGCAATGAAATGAACAAAAATATTAAGCAAGATCACAAAATAACACAAACTACGGTATTGTATTTCATCTAGTAATTAGGTCTCCAAACTTAAGAATGAGCAAAAATATGACAACAGTTTCCCCAAGGTGCACTAAGCATGATTGGGCGGTGAAATTTCAAGGCTCGTATCTCAAACCTCATGAGAGGTATCAACAATCTGTGAGATGCTACAGGACCACATTTATGAGGCCAACAATAACCTCTCTCCATTCTGGGAGATTCAATTTTTTTTGAATTTAGCACTCCTGTCTCACTTGATGCCACAACTTGTAGTGAGGGTTAGTTAAAAGTTGCACCACTAGATTTCTTCCAAATTGTTCATCTCGGCACTGAATGGATTGCGCCATTATCTCCATTTGGGTGGGTAAATTCTAGGGACAACCTTGTTTTGACCACTGAGTCACTAGAACATCCTGGACCATGCCAGACCAAAGTGTCCCCACGATGCACTAAGCACGATTAGGCAAAAAACTTTTGAGGCTCGTATCTTGAACCCCATGAGAGGTATCAGTGATATGTGAGATGCTACAAGACCACATTTTTTAGGCCTACTATAACCTCTCTCCATTCTGGGAGATTCAATTTTTTTGAATTTAGCACTCCAGTCTTGCTTGATGCCAAAACTTGTAGTGAGGGTTAGTTGAAAGTTGCACCAATAGATTTCTTCCAAACCATTCATCCTAGCACTAAATGGACCATGCCATTAGCTTTGGTTGGGTGGGTAAACACTAGGGAAAACCCTTTTTTGACCACTGAGTCACTAGAACATTCCGGACCATGCCGGCCCAAAGTGTCCCCAATGTGCACTAAGCATGATTGGGCAGAAAAATTTTGAGGCTCATATCTTAGACCTTGTGAGACGTATTGACAATCCATGAGATGCTACAGGACCATGTTTCTAAGGCCTAAAATAACCTCTCTCCATTTTGGGAGATTCAATTTTTTTTGAATTTCATACTCTAGTCTTGCTTGATGCCAAAACTTGCAGTGAGGGTCAGTTGAAAGTTGCACCACTGGATTTCTTCCAAACCATTCATCATGGCATTGAATGGACTATGCCATTAGCTCCGATTGGGTGGTTCAACACTAGGGACAACCCCTTTTTGACCATTGAGTCACTAGAACATTCTGGACCATGCCAAACCAAAGTGTCCCCAAGGTGCACTAAGCATGATTGGGCAAAAAAAATTTAAGGCTCGTATCTTAGACCCCATGAGAGGTATCAGTGATCCATGAGATTCTACAAGACTAAATTTATGATTCCTACAATAACCTCTTTCCATTTTGGGAGATTCAAATTTGTCTGAATTTGGCACTTTAGTCTCGCTTGATGCCAAAACTTGCAATAAGAGTCAGTTGAAAGTTGCACCACTAGATTTCTTCCAAACCATTCATCCCAGCACTGAATGGACTATGCCATTAGCTCTAGTTGGCCAAGTGAATGCTAGGGACAACCTTGTTTTGACCAATGAGTCACTAGAACATTCCAGACCATGCCAGACCAAAGTATCCCCAAGGTGCACTAAGCACGATATGACAGTGAACTTTCAAGGCTCGTATCTCAGATCCCATAAGAGGTATCGATTATCCATGAGATGCTAGAAGACTATGTTTCTAAGGCCTATAATAGCCTCTCTCCATTCTAGGAGATTTAAATTAGTTTGAATTTGGCACTCCAGTCTCACTTGATTCCAAGACTTGTAGTGAGGGTCAATTGAAAGTTGCACCACTAGATTTCTTACAAACCGCTCGTCCCAGCACCAAATGAACTAGACCATTAGATCTAGTTGGATAACCTCATTTAAAGTCTTTGATTCCTGGAGATAAGTGGGGATAGGAGTTGCTTATTTGAGCAAGGGATAATTAGGCCTAGATAGAGAGCTAGAGGGTGGAGAAAGTCTTCACCACTCAAATGATGAAGGACTAATATTCAGATGAATTTAGTAACTCTGAAAATGGTATTAGAAAATGAAAATACCTTGTTAGGTTGTTTGGAGAGTTTGAGAGTAATTTGTTGATTTCAGTGTTTGTAGGGCTACTAGACAGGCTTAGAAAGGTTATATAAGAGAAATGGTTGAAGTTGAGGTGATTAGAGTGAATGGGAAGTTGGAACATGGGAAATAGACCATGATAAGATGATCTATGGTGTTGGGATCAAGGTGAGAGGTCTTGTTGGAGTTTTGGTATGGTGGAGGCACTAGGTGTACTAGGTAGCCTAGGATGGTGTTGGTACTTGGAGAGATTGGTGTAAGGAAATGAGATAGTGAACTCATGAGCATGGTTGTGGGATTTATCAATAAGTCAGAGAACTCTACTAGATCCTTGAGTGAGGTTAACTCCTTGACTGGATTCCAAGTTCTTTGTATAATCCTTGATTTGAGTTAGTCTCCTTAGGGTGATAGCAGAGGTCTCTACATCAGTAAGCCTTTAAATGGATCCAAAAGTGGTGCAAGGGAGCCTAGAAACTACAAAACAACCATGAAGACTATGCAAAAAACCATGAAGACATTGAAGTCACAATGAAAATCAGAGGTTCAAGAACATCAAAGGCATCATCAATGGTGGAAATCACATAAATTATTATTTTTATTAGTTTTATTTTGTTTTGGAAGTGTAACTTGTAACCTTGATCCTTTCCATGGACTCAAAGGCCTAGATTCCATGGAAGCATGATACTAACAATGTATCATCCTTATATAACTCAAATGATGAATTACATGTGTGAACACACATAGCACATAAAGCGTACACATAAATTTTCTTAAGTCATGAAGCATACATGTAGCACATAGATTATAAAGAATACAACATGAATTCACTTAAGTCATGCACGTAGCCCATACACATGAATTTAGGTTATGAAGAATGTACTTGAATATACATGAATATATTTAAGGTATAAATCATACACATGAGTGTATACACACAAAAATATTTACATACTAACAATGAATAAATGAACACATGTAATTAACAAATTAAATCAAATATCAAGTTTCATATTTATCAAAATGAATAATAATAATTCTATACATATTTACACGTCAACATATCTAGATACAATGTGGCATGCTCCATCTCAAAATATGTCATATGACATCTCAAAATAAGAAGTTCAACTATAAATGTTTCTAGGACATCTTATTCTACTGGTGGATCATCAAAATGTAGCCTCTTTGAAGTACTCTTTGGCTCTGATGGATCCTGCATTCAAATAAAAAAGTAAAACCCCAAGTTAGATTAAAATTCAGAATCATAGTCAACGATAATAAATAAAATTTAAACTAAAATTGAACTCTCATATACCCACCTCTTTGTCTCCTCCCACAGACAGGACACCTAATATATGTCCTTGGTAGTGCAGGAATACTACCACCAATGTCGACTCCCACTTGTATATGTTTGCGAACATGAGATTGATCTAGAGTTATACTTTTTAATGTTAAATACTTGGTAGCAAATATATGTTTACAAAATAACTGAATTAACATTAAAACTACCTATGTTGAACTTTCTTCAGGGAATGTTGGCTGAGTCATAAACGATACAAACCCTTGGCATTCTACCTCCCTCAAACTAGGAGTGACCTATAAAATTCAAACAGATACTTCATACTATCATAACTTGACCATATTATATATACTTGATAGTAAAATACACACAAATAACTTTATAAATGTATGTATCATGGGGCTATTATTGCGAATGGATATGCCTGTGACAATAGGGTCTCACGACATCATCATATGCCTCTTTGTCAAATAAACTATGTAAATTAAAAATGTGTACGCACAACTGACAAGTATACATGTATGTATAAACAAACTAAACTACTTAATTACCTTTCCCTTTTCAACGACTGACACTTGCACCCCCTCACATTGCCCCCCGGTGGCAACTAGGGACACCTGCATTAGTATGTAAAAGATGATCATAAAAATTAGAAAACAATGTACATATACTATTATAATAATTTAAAAGGAAACCAATGAGTACATTAAAATATATGTACTATGAAAGTGTCAAGACCAAATGATATGGCTGAAAGCATGGACCCCTCCACCTATGCCATCTCCTCCTCTATCATCAACTGAACATAAATGTAACACATAAAGAGACATAAGTGGGAAATTATTATAAGAAAATTCTACTAAAAATATGAACAATAAAATTTAAATACAATGCAAAAAGTGAACTATTTACCCTTACCATAATAGTGGGAGTCTATGTCTCTATAGGCCCCTGATGCACATCTCCATGAGCTACTTCAGTGCATGTAGTATGTTGTGTACAATCATCCACCTCGAAGGTGAAATTATATGTATCACTATCATTCAGGGGACCTAAGCACATATTCTTGAATATAATGTAAGTGTGGGGCACACAAACATGTGAGCTCATGGAGGATGTGGAAGTGCCAGAAGCATCAGGATGATGAGGCAACAATGTCGTGCTCTGTGTAACCAGCATATCACTCAAGGTGTGAATGGCTCGAATAGTTTGTGAGCTGGCCTCAGCAATAATGTTAGGATGTTGCAATGTGGAAGGTGGTGAAATCTCATGAGGGGGCCCATATGTGCGGGATTTCAACCGTTGTGCCCATGGCCTGTCCTGAGGAGCACCTAAACCTACACCCTGGTTCGGTCTCATACTCCAATAATTCACCTTATGATCAAGAAAAAATTCAATATACAATGTTTTAATAAAATAAAATAGGACATCCAAATTGTTGTGAGATGGTCTATCAGAAACCATCCACCAATAGACCAAAAAGTTGTCACGTATCGCACTATTTGTGCACCATTTAATTAACAACTTGGTTTTTTTAGGGTCTACTTTTAGACCAGTTTTAGGATCCACAAAAAGATTAGCTATGTCATGTTTTGTTATATTTAGGTTCATGACTTGATCATAATCAAGCCCATCGTCAAAATTGGTGTTCATGGAATCACGCCAAAGAAGTGCAACACTATGTTGCTATGTAAGTTTCTCCATGTTTTCAATAATTAAGTTCAATGTCGTAAACATGAGGTGCAATGTGGGGATATTAGCATAGGTGGTTTGAAATCCTCTTGTATGCACCCTAAAATGGTCACCTAGACTTTAGGCCCCCATTCAGCAATTTATCAAATCCCTGAATCAATATTTCCAAAAATCAGCATTTTCAGCTTAATATCAGTTTCCTTGATCAAATCCTATTTTATCATTTTTTATTATTGCTTGGGCTAACCATTTTATCCTAAAGTCTTTATTTAATTAAAAGGAATATTTCCTCCCCTTTTATTAAATAAAAATCCCCCACCTTTTCTTCTTATCCTAAGTTGCACAAATAAAGCATTATTCTTATTTTATAAAAAGAAGAAAAGTACTTTTTGTCGCATATGGGCACAAAAGTCAACTCTTATTTTCTCATTGGAGGATATTTGTACACATGGATTGCTCTTCTTTAATGCTCCACCCTTGATTAAATCTTTTGCCTCTTAATCTCCATGGTCCATTCCTTTTCATTTCCTATTAAAGAAGAGCTCTCTTCCTCATTTGCATGATCAATCTTTTATGCTAATGTTATGCTGCAGGTTTTCTAGGTCACTTTGGAGCTTTTGAAGATTTGGAGCATTCTTGGCTTTTGCATCTACATTCCATTCTTAGTTTCATTCATGCATAGTAGTTTCATGTTTATGCTTTCATAGTTTAGATTTCCTTTCAAGCTTTAGAGTAACTCATCTAGTTTAACTAGGAAGGCTTGGTAATACTTGTACTTTCATTTCCATAGCTTAGCTTACATCTCTCATTTCTAGCTTGCATATTCATCTTAATCTAGCTTGCATTTTCATTTCATAGTGATTCTTGGAGATATTGGCATTCTTTCCCTTGTCTTCATTTGTATCTCTCATTGTGTGGTTGACTAGCAAGGTCATTAGCTTAATAGCTCTAGCTGAGAGCAAACTTCAAGTAATCTTGCAACTCCATGCATAGAGAGCTCTAGGTCGCTTTCTAAGGTTTCCTATTCATGGATTCACTTGGATATAATGACTTAGAGAAGTGCACCATTTGAGTGTGTACACCTCTTAGTTCATTTAGATTATCTCCTATTAGATCCTCTAAACGGTGAGGGTTTGTGACAGGTATGTCTTCTAGAAGTGGGGGATTGTTGGGAGGTGGTTCTAGATTGTTTGCGGGATCATTAGGAGGTTTTTCTAATTCCATGTCTGATTACAATGAAAAAACAAATAGATAATTACAATGAATTTTAAAAAATAATACAAAAACTCATTTAAATGGCTAATTTTTATATAAAATCTATAAATTTCTATTAAAAAATAATAAAAACAATACAAACAATAAAAATTTGAAGATTGGACTTACCTTAGATTTTAGAAAAATTGGATATGCAATTGCAAAGCAGATATCCAAAACCCCCAACCGCGTTCACATTTTCATAGTGAAAATGTTGAACGTGGCTGGGGTATTAAATTTATATTTACTAAAAAATATCAGATATCTGATATTATCAGATATCCGATTAAGCCTTTTTCTTTGGCTTTTGGCTTGGCCAAGTGAACTGACACCCGGGCCTACTAAAAAGTCAACATATGCATTTGTGTGCTTTTGGACAAGTGAAAATAAGTTTTTTTCACATCGCAACTTTTTGGCATACCGTGATCCTGCACATACCCATAGATAGTTAGAAATTGGAAGAGTCAAACTACGAAGTCTCTGAGCATGAACGTAGGAAAGGCCATCGATGATGAGCCCCCAAGACTTAGGTCTAATCCCCTATGGTTTGTCTTTTGGTAATTATTATGCATCCTAATGAATTACTATAATGGTTATAATTATGATTCCATAATTATTTTTATTGACTATTGATGCTTGTATCTAGTTTTGGGACATGCACAATATCAAAAACATGGTGAAGGAACAAGTAAGAAAAATTCAGGTATGCAATGGTATTAGTTATTTTATTATCTTATGTTGAAAGGTTATCATAAGAATGTTTGGGTTGTTGTTTTAATGATCTTAGTGGTAGATGTTCCTTGAGTTATTTCTTGTCACTGGTGTTACATTAAGGTAAATTAAACTAATTAATCCAAAAAAAGTAAATTTAATAGTCTACATTTTTGTTGTGATTATGTCCCTGTGTTGAGGGATCCTTGGAGGGGCATTACGTATGGTATCAGAGCCTATGTTTTTATACTGGGAACTCTGGGAGTTATGTGTCTATCATGTATTCTTGACAAGGATTTCTATATGATTTCATTTTCTTATCTCTTACCCTAGTATGGCTTAGCTTCTTTCCTTATGTTTGGATTATTTTGTAGATAGTTTGGATGATATCCTCATTGATCTATGATGTGCTATTGGCTTCATACATAGTATTTACTTGTTTTGAGTTAAATAATTAAAGATTTTAATGAAGGTGTATTCATCCTTTCACTATGTATTTATTTTGATGTCATGTGAATCTAAAATAACTACAATGCAAAAAAAATATGATTGATTATGTTTTATGGAATGTATAAATAACTAAATTGCAATGTATTATGTTTGATAATGTAAATTGAAAATAAAAATAAAAATCTTAGTTACTAAAATCATCATGTCACTTAAGACTAGTAACTTGACTAATGAAAAGAAAAGAAATCCAATGTGAAGTGGAAGTTAATCACTAGATGAAAATGAATTTCTTACGCAACAAGTATAGCTTAATGTGTTTTATTCCAGATGTTCTAATATGTTATGGGAAGCATTTAGCTGAATTTAGTATAATTTGAAAAGATGATGTTTTGTATATCCTCTATCTCCTAGAATAATTGAAAATTTTAAATAATGATTCCATGAGTATGATGTGTTATGTGGACACTATGAGAATATTGAAAATATGGAGTGGGAAACTATGGATAATATATGATGTTATGATGTATTTCCCTTGTCACTGTGATTAAACGAGTACTAGTGCTTATGTTTGGTGTTGTGTAAAACTAGTAATTTCTTTGTGTGCCCATGTGAAGGTGTAATAAAGCAACTATCCATGGGAGTTATATTTGTATTTAGGCATAAGAGAACCATACCACTTATGTATTTATTTCTTGTTTGTAACCCCACTGAGTACCAACCTACGGGTTGTTTATAATTTAAAAGGGGTAGTAATTGTTACCAATTCCTCGGGTAGAGTGATCAATGTATGAATAATGGTGGCACATAGTGACCTTAGCTTATACTACCAAAGGGAGGAGGTAAACAAATATTTCCCCTTATGATGAACCCATATATGTGGTTCGTAAGTGTTAGCCCAATCCCTATAGTTATTAAGCACAATACTAGTACTTATGTGGAATTATATAGATAGACATATGGTTTGTGGATATATTCATTTCTATATGTTCCAGCATGTGGAGGGAGTTTTATCCATGTTGTGACAAATATTGTATCTACACATGTTCTAACATGGTGCACTGGGTACAATACCACACCCTACTGATGTTTTGACAAATTATGAGGTGACTATGTCATGTTGGTGATGGTAGCAAGCTGAGTTAGAGGACACGATGCCACATACATAGTTACGTGAAGGTGCAGTATATGTATGTCATGTTTTTATACTTGATGCAGAGTAATTTGTAGATGCTTGCATGCTTATAGAAGGACACCCATGGATGCTCAGTCAGGTAGACATGGTAGGCATATGGGTAGGTCCTAGCCATGTATACCTCTGGCTATGATAATTCTCTGTATGAGATCTCTATGTGCGGTGTGTCATGTGCATGTTCTCTCTGTGAGGAAAACTTCCATGTGACATATGACTAGTGTGTGCCTTCTCTGCTTGGTGTATGGTCATGACAGGTGTATTGACATGCTTATTTTGTACCACCTAATGTGAGGTGTTGCCGAGGTGAACAACTGATACCATGTGGATAGTGCACCTAGAGTGCACCACATGAGGGGCTATTGAGATAGCCAATCGTTGTTCTCTCCTCCCTCGTGAGGAGGCTAGATATAGTCACACAATGATGCAATGTGCAATTTATGATGATTCTTATCTTTGATTATGTAGACCAGAAAAAACAAAATTCTTTGTCTATGATAGTTTAGCCACAACTTGTGAACTTGATCTTATATTTATTGTTCCAATGTCCTAAATGTTTTATCTTATTGTTGCAATATATGATTTATCTTTCCTTATTGATAAAATTTAGTGGCTAAACTAGTTTATTTTTGTGTTTTTGAATGTTGGTCATGTGTTGTAATGTGATTTTTCATCAAGGACATATGAGTCTGACTTGGTGAGTGTATACAAGGAAGAAAACATAGGGAACCCTTGAGGATGGGGGTATGATAGGTTGTTATGCAGCTAGTATCCGCTACCCACCTATGTGTGGTATCTATTCCTTGGAGGCTAACCACCTTACACAAACAAGGAATATGGCACGTGGTCTTTTGTGAAGGTTCTTTGTAATGTAGTTGTGCATGTGTGTGTAGGGTGCACGTCTAGTATGTTTATTTTTGTGAACTATATAGATAAAATTGTATCATCATGTTTTGTTAGATATTGTCATATTTTACACAATTTGATTGCTACATGGACTATAAAACATGAAAAGAAATAGAAATTTTATTATATAGATAAAGGAAAATATTTTAAAATTTTGATTTATTCTTAAGGTAAAATTATGAGTCAAGTTATTTACCTTGCTTACTAGCTCATGAAATGATTTTATAATCAAGTGATATTGGGTGAATTCATGTACTTTTTGTTAAGTACTAGTATAAATCAATGTGCCCCTTTGTTAATGTTATAAAAAAATATGATTTTGAATTGATATTGATTGAATTTTCTTTTAGAATTATTATAACTATCTCAGGAGATTGAAATTTTGATTAACCATTTTTTTTATGAGAAGAAATGTATGCCCAACAAAAGATATATCAATGATAATTATTAAAATATGTCTTAAGACTAAAGTGTGATGCATTTTTATCTTGTCCTTTTCAACGTCCAGGAGTAAATCGAGTCTTAAGGGGGGGGATGTAGTGCCTCTCCAACTTTAACCCATATAAAGAACTATTGTTATGAATGAATGTTATACCCTTTTCCAAATATTTGTTAGATTGATATAAATTACAATCTATTCAATCACTCATATCTTCTCTTTAAACATTACATTGTTCATTAAAAATATAAATAAATATATTGATGTATGTAAATGTGTATGAATTTATATAGACAAAGATAAATAAATAAGATATGCACACATAATGTATACTAATATTTACGCTAACTATAAATATAGATTTGGTGGAGTATTTATACCAATACAATAATTAGGATAAAGTGTTATAGTCATGGATTGATCCATTCTAACAAATGATTGACAAAGAATTTTAATTAATCAAATATTCTTCAAGCATGTGAGAGCAACAAAATATGATTAAGTTTTTGTGCATCAATGCCACCCTTTAAAGGGAATGGTGAACACCGTGTGGCAAAAGTACTTTCACTTTCATTTTAAGGAAATCAATTATGGATGATGAAAGGTTGTGAAGGAAAAGGTAGTTTTTGAATTAATAAGACAGTTATTGCATACAACTAAATGAGGGGAGTTGGAAAAAGAAACAGTTAACATGATCAAGGTGGCCCTTCATATGGGCTACCTCCTCTAAGAGGTTTATAGAATCAGAGGGAAAGAAGGGGGTTTATGGGAGAGAAGATCATCCAGTCTTCTAGAAAAATACATTGATTCTAATCAAAACATTATCACTACAACATTACCAAAAGAGCTTAGAATTATGGATTTACCTTATCGGGATTAATACACTTCTCATATTCCAAGGTACTCAAGCTTCTCTATAGTAAATTATTCATAATGGATTCCAAAATGCTAATTAGCATTCTAATAGACTCACATTTTAGGTATGTTTGAAGACTCTTTTGATTAGTATATTATGTTGAGATTCAAAACTATACATGTATATTGTCTTAGCATTCATTACTGTGTAAAATAGTACTATTAAATCTTTAGATTCATTGTCTCTTAGATACAAAAGGTTTCAAAGAGTTATAATCATGTCATTATTTTATATCATAAAGTTTAATGTTTGTTCAATTGTGATCTATGCGACTATAGAAGGTAGAGAACATATACCATCTTCATTTCTTTTTCTATGGTCGATGCCAGAAGGTTGTATTGGTTTCATATCCTATATGTGGAAAATTGTCTATGTTCATTAAACTCTTCATTATCTTTGAAACAAACTTACGTATCCATTAGAATTCCTTTGTTATAGAACTGTCGATGTTTTGTCCACTTTCTTTACACATAAAATAAAAATCATCTCAACATATAAATAATCCATTCTAATTGATGATTAATAAGGAGCAACAAATTTCAGTCTCCTTAATCTTATTTGATGCTCTTGTCTATAATATATCTTTGTGTCTTTTCTTCAAATATATTAAACATTGCTTTGACTCCAATGATCAAGGTGCTGATTTTAATTGTTACCTTAGCAAATCCACAATCCTTAGTAGTTTTTTTAAATACTTCTATAACTACTTTCAAATCGTTGTTGAATTATAGTTTAAAGTTTTTATCGTAGCATATATATATATATATATATATATATATATATATATCAGTGTGCTTGCATGACTCCTTACTCAGTAATTTCATTATAGTAGTATGTTGAGCTTCATAGCTGGACAACATAAATAGAGTTGTACTTATATTGAGCTTCATAGCTAGAAAACATAAATATAGTTGTACTTATATAAGGAATCAATTTTGATTTCCTAGGACTATATGTTCTTTTTCCAATTCTCATATTAGATGTTGATAATGTTAACTATCTTTATCCAAATTATATATATAAGAAACCTCTATTGCAATAATGGAAGTATTAACTATTTCTTTGTCAAATAGAGTATAGCCTATAGATGTCCTTCATTTTTCTTGATACCGTACTACGATAGTAACTTCAGATCAATAAGACCATTGTAACTAAATTTGATTAACGTACTAGTTCAGGTATTAGAATTTCTTACTTAGTGCTTAGATTTAGAATCAGCTTGATATCCATCCTACTTATTTGGAGTATATTTTGTAATTGCTGAAATGAGGGAAGTACTTGTCTAAACAATCATCATTGTTACTAATATAGTTGTCTTCATTAGGAACAAATCTGCATAATGGTTATATGTAAAATGAGATTTATAATCCTCTTGTGCACGTTTCCTTCTTGCATAATCATTGCCTCTTTAATGATCAATTATGTAATCAACTTTATCATATATGGGGGTTAGTTTTTTATTAAACCTTCTAAAGAAGAGATCAAAGTTGAAATAATATGGGTTGAAGAGGATATATTTATCTTCCTTTATTTGACAGTGAAATCTGGTCTATGGAGTGATATAAGGTTTCATGTAAAATCTGATTATTGGGTATAGAATCTGATCTTTGTAGTGCTATAAATTTATATAAAATCTGATCTACATAGTGTTGTAGAATTTTATGTAAAATATGATCTTTTCATGTCTATAGATTTAATGATTGATAGTAAAATGATTTAATAAATCTATACTGAATATAGATAAAAATTGTATAAGATTAAGAGTCTATGATTAGGAAATGGAGGACTATTATATTTGAATGTTTTTTATAGATAAAAGCAGCAAGAGGGTGCTGGCCCAAAATAGAGACTAGAGGCACATTAACAGCATGTTAATGGCACTAGCTGAAACAGAGTTCCACAAATAAGCATTACAGCATTGAAGCATTGAAGCCTTGACTCTAAACATAATTTCCCCTATCAAAAACAAAAATCACGATGCTAGCAAGCCAAAAAAAAAATCAAACCTAGAGCTAATAGTGTTCAGATTGTAAGCAAACCAGAGCCACACCGGGCTAGTCTTAAAATAGTAGCAATTGACAAAACCCCCAAAAACAACATTGGGGGATTCCGACTAGTAATTGAGCAAAATAAAGACCCCCATAATGTTACATCTAGGTATAATGTATGTTTTTTCTTTGAGTAGGATGATGAATTGGATTCAGTTATTTATACTTAGATTAATGAGACAAAATAAAATAATAAACTATTGTATAAATATAGATAGAATATTTTTTTGGAAGTAATGCATATTTTATCTTATATTAATTGTTCTATTATAAATATTCTTTCATTTATTTATTTTCTTTTATTATTTATAATGATGAGTGAGATTATTTATGAATCTATTAGATGGCTAAGTACTAGTAAATTTGAAACAAACTTTAGACCTATGTATATAAAATTATGGAGTTCAAATATTTACATTCTTGATGTATTTTATTACATTTTTGTTGATTACTTAAAAGTGGTTATTGTACTTAATTATTCTAATGATGACATTTGTAGATAAGCTTGGTAGATAAATAGATTGGTCCAAATCTTTTCCTAGAAAAGATTTTGGGACATCAATGATTTCAAATTGGTTTATATCAAATAGTTATTAGCCATAAGTAGCTAGTCACCTAAGCCTAGAGAAAAGTGGAGATTAGTAGTCCATATTTATGTCTATTTTATAGGTAAAGGGTAGTGACCCACATCAATGTTCATTTATATTCAAGATTATAATATTTGTCTTAGCTTACTAATAATTAAGCTTGAACAATAGTAAACCCTCTTATTTTATTTACTTCTTGTAAATGATTAGATTTGAGCTTTATATGAAATGGCTTAAGTATTGTTCATATGCAAGAGAGTCTTTAGTTCTTATTCTAAGTTTCTCTCTTAAAAAGAAGAGTGTTTTTATGTTATCTCTTATTTCCATGTTGTGTTTATGAGTTATATAAGACTTCAATATTCTTAATGGTTTTCACCTTTATTAGATTATTTTGTTATAATGTTATTAATAAAGTTGATGTTCCTCATATACAATTATTGCTTTTAATTGCATACATTAGTGGCACTTGGTCAAAGAATTAGGTAACTCAACTTGTACAATTACATAATTTTGTAGGTTTGGTGTTGAGGATATTACCTATATTTTATAGTGTCATTTCTTTTCCTTGACTTTAAATCTTTAAGTAGACCTCATGAGGAGATTTATGTGTAACTTTTCTTTATGTGAAGTCCAGATAGAATTCGTCACTGTTTCCCTAAGTGGGTAGCAGTTGACAAGAAAACTGTCTAGGGAATGAGACCCTAGAAAGGGTTGTATACCCGCTTTTTATGATTTTATAAATAGATAGTTGGAAATGGAAGAGTCAAACTATGAAGTCTATGAGCGTGAACATAGGCAACACCAGCAATGATGAGCCCCCAAGACTTAGGTCTAATCCCCTAGGGTTTGTCTTTTGGTAATCATTATGCATCCTGATAAATTATGATAATGGTTATAATTATGATCCCATAATTAGTGTTATTGACTATTGATGATTGTATCTAGTTTTGAGACATGTGTGCAGTATCAAAAACATGGTGAAGGAACAAGAAAGAAAAAGTAAGGTATGCAATGGTATTAGTTATTTTATTATCTTATGTTGAAAGATTATCATAAGAATGTTTGGGTTGGTGTTTTAGTGATCATAGTGGTATATGCTCCTTTAGTTATTGCTTGTCATTGGTATTACATTAAGGAAAATTAAACAAATAAATCCAAAAAAATTAAATTTAATACTCAACGTGCTTGTTGTAATTATGTCCCTATGTTGAGGGATCCTTGGAGGGGCATTACATATTTCATGTATTATAGATTCCTTTCATGATTTACTTAAAAATGGATAAAGTTTTTGATTAGGTAAAATAGGTTTTGAATGGGCCCTGAAACCATATACAGTTGGTTTTTGTAGGGAACCATAACCGTTTACAAAAGATAGAAAATATAAGCACCGACTAAAAAGAGACAGCTGGGGAACAAGGAAATAGACTTTATAGAACCCTCCAACACTGATTACCATCAGAACTACTAGCAATCCTTAACCAACAAAACAACAGCAGCTATAGAAAGAATAGACAATAAAGCTCTAGCTTCTCCAAACCTAAAGCTGAAGCTTTACATCAAACTAGGCTTTTCTGGCTCCCTAAACCGATAGAATGTGTTTTTTGTTGGCTCCCATAACCAGATAAAAATGGATAAAGTTATTTATGCTTGTACCTACTTTTTTTTCTTGGCGTCATATTATTATTATAGTCAAAGCATGGATTTTAATGGAAAGGCATCTAATATATCTATACCTGATGATTGTATATTGTTTTTTATTGGCATTATTATGTTCCATTTTATATGTCTATACCACTTGACTTGGTTAGCCCTATTGCATTAGAAAATATAAATGAAATACACCAAGGAGTACCATATGATGAAGATCAATTGTACTAATAAATTATGTTGTTCTATTGCAAAGTATCATAACTGTACATTTTGAATTCTTCAAAATTGTTCCAATAGTACTCATATGGCTTCTCTACCTAAGTTTTGTGTTTTTCATATCAGTTTTTATTGTCATTTCATATAGTATAGAGCTGAATTGTTATGATACTAAGAAAGATAGGTAATTTACAATTTTGTTTACATATATAGAGAAGATGTAGTTTTTTAAATTACTATACCAGTTTAGAAACAAATTTTGTGTATTTCATATAGAGAGGTTTAAAGTCTTCTAGCAATTTACAAAAACTACAAGCTAGAGTAATTTTTGAAAATACTACTCTAGCTTATACAGATTTTGTACATTGCTCCAACACCTGCTTTTTTGCTTGACATCATATATACATGTGCTCATGAAGAATTCAAAATGGACTATTCTGAGACTACTCATATGTCATTCGTGATTTCAACTTGCAGTCCATATTTCTGATGTTACTCCTTGGTGTACTCCATTTATTATGGAAAATTTTCTCGCTGATATGTTATGAGCAGGATATGAGAAGCTTGAGCAAGATATTGGCTTGTGTTTATTTTTACTTAATGGTGTGTTTTCACACCACCATTTTGTTCTTGGATTTTGTTCTTTCCCATCTTCTATCTCTTGGTAAAGATGTTACATTCTATCTTATGGCTTATAGCAGGCATTGCACTACTTCATTTTGGATCTTCCTTTTGTACTGTGATTGTCAATACTCATGGTGCTATATGATCTTAGATGTTATCTCCATTAGTATGTTGTTTTTTATTACAATTATAATAATTATGAATGAACAAAATAATCAACAAAAGATAATGATATGTTGCATGATAGTGCAATCTTTGAACTGGTATACCATTGATGGCTTTGGCGAATGTGCCAATGTGTGAATGTGGTGTTGGTCCTTGCAAGTTGAAGACCTCATGCACAACACGTAATCCAGGGCATCAATTTTGGGGTTGCCCTAATAGGAAAAAGGTTCTTAAATGGAAACATATAATTTATGTTTAGAAATAATGTAAGATAATCATTTTAGAAACAACTAATGTAGATTTGGTATTGTAGGGAAATAGTAGATGCCCATACTATTGGTCGGTCCATGATACCCCACCTACATGTACCCCATCTACATCTATACCTGATGTAGGAAAAGAGTACACCTTGTTCAAGGCTCGAGACGCAGCTAGTGTCACCGAGATTGTTTATATGGCAAAAGTAGAAATCATCTTTCTGTGATGCCTTGTTTGTTTTGTAATTACACTACTTTGTTGGGACCATATGCATAAATGTGGTTACCAGAGAGTGCTATTTTGGATATTGAAACTTTTTTAGAATTTCATGTAGATACATTGGACATATTTTGGTCAACTCATAACTTTTTTGTTGTTTATAACTTGTTTATGATTCTCTATATAAAAATAAACAAAATTAAAACTTAACCTTATTAAAAAAATAAAAAATTTAATACATTTTTTAAAAATAAGCTTGTTTATGATTTTTTATATAAAATAAAAATAAATTAATTAATTAATTAAAATAAATTATTAATTTTAAAAATATTAAAACAATTTTTTAAAAAAAATTTAAAAACCATGCTCAAATTTCAATTCCAATTTCAAAATATAGAACTAAACGAAGGAAATGTATATTTTCACTCATATTCCAAGTCAACCAAACAATCCAAACTATATTCCAAAAATAAGAAATCGAATTACCAAATCAGTATTTTCAAATAGATTTGCCGTTTCTTCAGGGGAAGAATGTAAATATTACGTACGTCCAGTAAGCGCTATCTAATGAATGACCAGATCTTGCCACAATTATATACTATAACTATCCTTTGACAACGCCAATGTGTTGTGAAATCCAAAATAATTACGTCAACAAAAATGTTAGCCAAATAATCTACCAAACCCATTTTCACTCCCTGTAACTGAACATGAACGATTTCGTCAAATTTGTTAATCACAGGACAAAGCTGTACAAAAGTATTGTTGTTCTTTCTTTCAGCCCTGTGAAACACCCTCGAACAATCTAAACAATACAACTTAAAAATCGATTCCTACAATCAAATACAAATAACCAGTAATATCCTTAAAGTAGCTACGGAAGCAAAGGTGATGCCAAATTTGTTTTAGAAAGGAGGGTCTCCTGACATTCTTGATTTTCCATAGTGTCGTAAAGAGGCCGATCCTTAGTTTCTGGAAGGCCCAACACAAACAAACCGCTTACAATTATTCCAACTCCAAATAGACCGAAGGAAATAGATGCGTTGCTGTGTCCGATAACAACAATTACTGCACTCACAATCGCCCCTACAAAGACGGCCTCTCTTAGCATAGACATTGCCGAGTTCCGAACACTGGATGGAAACAATTCCAAGCAATAAATCAATATCACGTTGAACGCTGTAACTGCACTCAAAAAGGCTGCTACTTCAGAAACTATCTGTGCCCAATTCTTTCTATTTGCAATTGAGCTTGGAATACCAATTGAGTAAAACACACACAGAAAGCAGAACATGCCACTCATTAGCGTCAATAGGAGAATTGCTCTTCTACGCCCAGACTTAGCAACAATAATAGTGGAGAAAATGGCTGCTGGAATCTCTGAGAGAGCGTTAAATGTGACACTCAGGTATAAATTGAAGTCCAAACTTGCGACTCCAAAGGGCATTCCGTAATAGATGAGCCCCATGCCAAAGCCCACCGCCATTATTGACATAAGCCTTCTGCGAGCCCATTCAGTATTCCACAACAGTGATAAAGAAGACTCTGTTCGGCTCTCTGCAATACAGTCTTCTATCTCTACACTTTCTGGCAATTCTCTTCCGTTTCTTCGTGCCATTTTTCTCAAACATTCAAGAGCTTCTTGGGAATTTCCTCTGAGAAGAAGCCATCTGGGTGACTCCCAAGCGAAAAGGAGGAGCAAGAAAGAATATGCCAGAGGAGGTATGGAGATGTAGATGTAAGTGCTTCTCCAGGAAAAGGAATATCTGGTGAGGTAGGCGAGGGCAGGGAGTGAGAGGAATCCCAAGGTGAAGGAGAAAAAAACAAGAAAACCAATGAGACCTCTCCATCTCGGACCAACAAGCTCCGTAGAGAGAACCAGACAATAAGTTCCCATGGAGGATCTGGCAAAACCAGTGAGAGCTCGGAGGAAAGAGTAGACCCAAATGTTGGGCGAAACAGAGGTTAAAAAGCCCATCAATGAAAGTATTACAATGGAAAGCACCAGAGTTCGTTTACGACCCAGCCAAGAATCGGCCAACGGTCCTACTATTATACAACCTGCAAAAACCTCCTTTGTCTTAGATTTTCATAGGATTTTACACTTCAAGATCCTACTTGTATTGACTCTTTTCTTGTTTGATGCTTAAGAAGAGCCTTGAGATCCTTAATAAATAATTTAAAAACTCACCCAGTAGCGATCCGATGAAGAAAAACAGAGAAGGAAGCCCTGCTTGGATGGTGTTGGCACAAACAAGATTCCATTGTGAGAGGACAGACACTTCTTTTCCTCTTTCCCACTCCCAGAGTGATGGGTCCATCTCACATATTGATGATTGTGCAGTGCATAATTCTGTTTCTGTTAATTGAGTGCCATGAGTGCAGCGCCATGAAGGTTGGGCATCAGTAAAAATGGTGACAAAGGTGTGCTGAGCATCAAATGCCCAAGCCAAGGCAACCATTGCCACTTGGAACAACTGAGCTGGTCCAAAAGCCCCAACATATGTTTCTATTATTTCGTCAATAGAAAGCATGTTTTTCTCAACTTGTTCATGTTGCACTTGGCTTAGCTCGTTACTATCGCCGTGTTTGTGCTCTTCCCAGGTGGGTGGATCCATTGCAGGCTATCGAAGAAACTCAAAATCCTGTAATTCTATGAAATAATGCCTTTGCAAACTGGTTAATGATCGGTCAGTTGGTTGAACTGTCCATACTCCCTCCTTCTCTCAATCAATCCGATTCATAGTTCTTTTGGCTGGATCTAACAAATGAAGTGGTATTCATAAAATGTAACATTCAAAATACAATTGAATAGCATAATGAGTTTCCTTTGTTCAATCTAAACAAATCTATGGCGCTTTCTCATGAATAGAAAATAACATTGTTTTTAATCATTCTGTGGGGTGCATTGCCGTGGAGAATTAACCAGCCCGATATTTTATTGTTTGTTTAGGATCTGTCCCCGGGCATCTTCAACTTCTGATAATTTTTCTTATAACTTGGCTCTAATTTTGATGCCATGATTGAAATTTGGATGTCAATTGTTAATTCATATTTGTCGTTGAATAGTTGAGAAAAGCTACACATGATTTTGGCCCACACTCAGATTGTCTCCTACGCGAACTTTTAAATGGAAATGGAATCGCTGTAAAAGGACTACCATACCTATCAATGACTAGTAGAGTTTTTAATTGATTTTTTTTACTATGTCTGCAAATTGTTTTAGAGGCTGTTTGAAGAAATCTGTTTGCCATATATGCATTTCTTGTCCATACTCCAAAGCACATTGTTGAATGGAATAAATGAATTTTTAATTTCTTGGAGAGGACAAGGGGGGTGGAGATCCATGTGGGGTACCGACTTAAAAGTAAAGAGTCTTCAAGGCTTGGAGGATAAGTAGGGGCAAGTGACTTTGTCATTTAAAGCAGGAGTACCTTCTTCCTAATCTAAAGCATTATGAATGTGTAAATGATTGAGAGAAGGATTAAACTAATGAAGAAAATTAGGAGTGCCAGAGGGAAAGTTGGGAGGATGTAGTTGGGTGAGGAAAAGGGAGACATTTGAATTAATTAAAATTCAAAGTTGGGGAAAAAAAATGAAGGAGGAATTTAACTAAATAAACATGAGTATTTATTTAATTAAAATGGACAGAAGGTTAGAACGAAGTGTAAATTGAGAAAAACCAGAACACAATCTCTATAACAAAACATTTCTCCAAAATTGAGTGCTGCAATACCAGGCCCAAACATTCTATTTATAGGAAAATTTACATTAAATGTAGTGAAGACTCCAGAGTATAGATAGCTACCACATTTATGAAAGACGGTGGTTGGACGGCTGCAAAAATGGTTGCACATGGAACATGCATTTCAAGAGCCTTCTTGGTCTGCACCGACCAAGGTAGTTGGAGTAATTAATTTATTTCAACATCCCCCCTAAATTAAATACACTAACTAGATCTAAATACCCCCCTATAATCTAGAAATGATGGTTCCCAGCCTGAAGTGTTGTTAGGTACCCATTTACAATCATTATGCATTATTCTCTAAATACAATGGTTGGAATTCACTAGAATCCCCCCTAAATGACAACCATGAGATAGTCAAGCAACTTCTCGTAAGCCTAAAAGATGTCTAAGAAATACAAACTTAGTTTCACATAATGCCTTGGTGAATATATCATCAATCTAGTCCTTTGTCTTGCGATGTTGAAGATGAATCACATGTTACTGGATAAGATGCCTAATATAATGATGATAGACCTCAATATGTTTTGTGCAAGCATGAAACACTGGATTCTTAGACAATGAGATAGCACTTTGATTGTCACAATGAAGTAAAGCAGGCCTTGTATGATGTTGTTTGAGGAGTGATAGAATATCCTGTAGCCAAGTAATTTATTTAGTTGCTTCATTTGCCACGGTATATTCAGCCTCTATAGTACATAGAGCAATAGTAGATTTCTTTTTGCTACACCATGAAATGGGACCTGAACCAAGATAGACAACATAACCTGTAGTTGATTTGCGGTCATCTACACATCCTGCCCAATCTGAATTTGTATAACCAATAAGTGAAAGATCTCCATGAGATGAATAATAGATACCCATTGTCAAAGTCCCTTGCACATATCTTAATATTCATTTAGCTGCTATCCAATGTGGGACCTTAGGAGAACTCAAAAATTTGGAAACAACACTGACTACAAAAGAAATATCTAGTTGAGTGTGGGTCAAGTACACAAGACTACCAACCAATTGCTTGTATAAGGTAGGATCAACATCTTCACCTTCCATGTCTTTGCTTAGATTTAGTCCTAGAGCAACTGGAGTAGACACACTCTTGCAATCTTCCATTCTAAACTTTTTCAACATGTCTAGAGCATACTTAGTTTGAGAGAGATAAATATCATCATCCTTCTGCCATACTTGTATTCCAAGAAAGTAATGTAGAAAACCAAGATCTGTCATCTCAAATGTATCTTGCAATTTTAACTTTATGTCACTTATTTGATTCATGTTATGCCCTATAATGATAAGATCATCAACATAAAGCACAGTAATTATGATGCCACCATCATCAAAATCTTTCACATACAAATTTGGATCATGGGGACTATTATGGAAGCCTTGAGTTTGGAAGTATTCATCAATTTTAGCATACCAAGCCCTTGGAGCTTGTTTCAAACCATATAAAGACTTCCTTAATTTGCAAACTAAGTGTTATTTTCCTGAAATTTCAAATCCTTGAGGCTGAGTCATATAGATTTCTTCATCAACTTTACCATTCAAAAATGCATTTTTAACATCCATTTGGTGAAGAGGCCACTTGAAATGTGGTGCCAATGCTATAATAGTCCTGATAGTACTAATCTTTGCTACTAGGGCAAATGTTGAACTGTGTAATCAATTCCCTCTATTTGTGAATACCCTTTGGCCACAAGTCTTGCCTTGTATTTTTCAATGCTCCCATCTGACTTTAACTTAGTTTTATATACCCATTTATTGTTCACCACATTCTTACCCTTGGGTAAGTCCACCAATTCCCATATTTTATTCTTTATCAAAGAATCATACTCACATTGCATAGCTTGTTCCCATTTAGATTTTCCTTTAGCTTCATCATATGTTTGAGGATCATTGATCTTCATTATGGTGGTCATTAAAGTATAATTAATTTGCTAAGTCCTTTGACAAATATCTTGAATACTCTTGGTCTTTAGGGGAGGACTAGATTCCTCAATTATATCAGAGATTTCCTTGGAACTTTCACCAATGTCAAAATTCTTTGAAGATTCATGATTATCTATAGCCACTTGTGGAATGGTAGAGGATTTTTCCATATCATCATTTCCCTTCATTGAACCTGACATCCCTACTTGTGAACACATCTTCCACACTGGGATCATACAACCTATATCCTTTTCTTTGATCATCATAGCCCACAAAGATGCACTTAACACTATTCTTATCAAATTTCCTTTCTCTAATCTCATCTGGTATATGAGCATATTCTTCACATCCAAACACTCTAAAATACTTAACATTTGGATTCCTTCCACTCCATGCTTCTTCAAGAGTAATGTTTTGAAAACAACTTGTAGGAGATCTATTTAAGACATGAGATGCAGTATTAATAGCCTAAAACCATAGAAACAAAGGAAGATCCTTGGATTGTATCATACAATGTGCCATTTCTACTAAAGTCCTATTCTTCCTCTTAAAAACACCATTTTGTTGAGGGGTATATCTAATAGTCATTTCTCTCTTGATCCCATGATACTCACAAAATGATTTGAACCTATTATTTATATATTCTCCACCATTATCTATTCTTAATCGCTTGATCTTATTTCCACTTTCATTTTCCACAAGAGCTTTAAACATTTCAAATTTGTTAAATACCTCTTCCTTTTTCTTTAGGAAGTAAACCCAAACTTTCCTTGAAAAATCATCAATGAATGTCAAAATGTACCTAGCTTCTCCCTTTGATGTGGGATTCATAGGACCACACAAATCACTATGGAAAAGTTCAAGGCTTTTACTTTCCCTCCATTTAGACCTTTCAAAAGTGTCTCTATGTTGTTTACCAACCATGCATCCCTCACACACATTTGTGTTTACCTTTATCCATGGTATTCCATCAACCATATCCATCTTTGAATGTATAGCCAAACTTTGATAGTTTAAGTGACCATATCTTTGATGCCATAGCTCACTTAAGGATGACCTTGTAGTAATATAAGTTTTCTTATCAACAGATGCTAGAAATTTTTATATTCCATCATTCTCAACTCCTATGGCCACAATCTTGTATCCATCATTAATATTCTTGATTAAACATTTATCTGAATGAAACTCCACCTTATAACCATGTTGAGTTATTTGACTCATTGAAATAAGATTTTTGGCCAACTTAGGTACAAGATTCATATTAGTTATTTACAATTTTTTACCATTAGTTCCTTTCATTGAAATTGTGCCCATTCCTTCAATGTTATGTGAAGTGTCATCACCAAGAAATACTTTGGCACCTTTTGTCTCCTCTAAAGAGCTAAAGACATTTTTGTTGTAAGTCATATGTTGGCTAGCTCTTGAATCAATATACCATGTATTACTTGAATCACCTTGAGTAGCTAAAGAATCTATCATTATATGATGATCACCCTCTTCTTGAACAAAATTTGGTTGCCTTCTTTGATTAAATCTCCTTTGTGATTTCTTAAAACATTGATCAGTTTTATGTCCTTCTTGTCCACAGTTATACCATATGATAGCACTTTCTCCTTTAAAATTATTTTTGTAACTTCTCCATTCATTTTTTGGCCTTTGATAACTTTTTCTATTGTGATTATCTCTTGGTTGACTCCATTGCCTTTGATTATTTCTATATCGATTCCCTTAATTAGTTCTTTGATTTTGATATGATCTTCCTTGATTATAATTCTTATATTTTCCTCTAGCTATAAATGCTTGACTCTTTCTAGACTCACTTGTAAACCTTTTAAGCTTTTCTTCTTCATTCAACAAATCACCATACACTTCCTCTAGTTTTATATTTTCAAATTTTCCCGTTAGTTCCAATGTGCGAATGAAATTATTGTACTCATCTGGAACACTTTCGATTAAAAAATCTATAATTTCAGAGTCTTTATATTCAACCTTTATCATTGCAAGTTGATTTCTTAAGTTTTTCAATTTGGCAATATGATCATTCATGCTATCTCCTCCTTTCATTTTCAAATGAGTTAACTGTCTATTAATGTCCATCACTTTTAACTTGCTAGTTCTTTCATACATTGTTGTCAAAGTTTCCCATATTTCCTTTGTTGTTTTTAAATTTTGAACATGAGGCCTAACCCCTAGACTAATTTTCCATAAAATTGTATCACATGCATTCAAATCTATTTTATCTCATTTTTCATGTTTTCTTTGATCTATAGGTTTATCTTCTATTGGTATTCCCCATAAACCTTTCATTTGTAAAATGAACTCCATCTCACATTTCCAACTAGCATAATTAGACCCAACTAATTTCTCACTCACCACAATATTAGAGTTCTCAAAGGCAGCCATATTAGAAACACAGAATAACACTCCCAAACAAAAAAACACTAAGCCTCTCAAAAATATTGTGCCTTGATGTTGGCCTTCTTATGAACCAAACAAACAAGGACTTTAGAAAACCTTATGACTTACAAAGATTAAAAGAGATTTATCAAACTCTTCACTTCAACCAAAAATTTAACACTTTCAACTCTTCTTTAACTTCCACACAAATATTTCATAAGGCACTCACAAGAATAATGACTTTCCCATACACTTTACTACCATATTACCAAACTCACAACTTCACATAAAAGATCCCTCTTCAGAAATTTGAAATAAGAAAAAGATCATTAACAACTTCTGAATAACAAGAATAGTCAATATTTCAACACTTATTTCAATAATATCACAACAAAATAGAGAGAGTTCAAAACAGTATGCAATATTGTCCCACACAGCAGTGATTCCTTTTATCCTTCAATACGTACCTTTCATAGACTCAAATTTGATTTGTAACAGTCAGCAATTTTTTCTCCTTCTCCCAAGAGTATCTTCAACACTTTTGTCTTGCCTGCTCCAAATAATTTATCCTCTCCAACATGGGTTTCTCTCAAACTTGGTCTGCTCTCAAACAACAATCTCCCCAAATCCTTCTCAAATAGTGATCTTCAGAAATCCTTCTGCTCCAATCTTCAGCTCACCTTCAAGACATCACTCACCATTCCTCACTTGTGGACCATTCCTCACTCATGGCTCTGATACGATGAGAAAAACTAGAACAAAAACACTATAAAAAAACATTTATCCAAAATTGGACACTGCAATACTAGGCCCAAACATTCTATTTATCAGAAAATTTACATTAAATGTAGTGAAGACTCTAGAGTATAGTTAGCTACCACATTTATGAAAGACGGTGGCTGGACGACTGCACATGGAACATGTGTTTCAAGAGCCTTCTTGGTCTGTTCCGACTAAGGTAGTTAGAGTAATTAATTTATTTCAACATAAATTAGGTAAATTAGTTAAATTAACTCATTTAGGAGATAGAATAATAAAAGGGTAAATAATCAAATAAGTGTTCAAATTATTTAATTATCTAGATGACAATGATGGAGGAATAAATTTGAATAACTAGTGAGTAAATTTAGGTGTACAATTTCCAATGACAACTTGACAATAAGTTTTCTAGATGGGTTTTTTTAGCACGTGCAAAAAATTTCATGGCTCTAGCTCTTTTCCCTTGGTCTCTGCAGTTATTTTTAGGTCTCTGGCATAAACCCTTAGTTCAAATTTTTGAAAAAGTAGCCATTGGTTTGAAAACCCTTTGTATTACCCTGCCCTTGTTCTAATTTCAAATTAAATTTTTCAGTCACTTAAGGGTCCTAATTTGCATGTGCTTAATTGTTTCCCCCTTTGTCACATGATCATGTGAATCTTTTTATTGTTATATGATCTTGCAACTAATGTTTTCGGGCCCCTTTTAGCATTCACCAATTTGCCTAAGTTTCCCAGATTAATTTTTCCTAAGTCTGCAGGCTCGGCGATGCTTTAATATTTCCTAAGTAATGCTCCTTAATATTTCATGGGCCCGGCCTTCTGACACCATCTTGATCCAATGATTGTCGCTAAAGCACAAGGGATTTGTCAGAGCTATGCGATCTTATGATGATCGTTGATTCTCCTTTATGGCAGAGCTTCTCAAACAGGTGGGTCCGTTGACACATATGTACAAATGGTGATTCCTCACTGGCCAAAGGAATTGATTATATGGCAAGGTTGTTAGAGGGACCCAAGTGTGAAAGGAAAAGTTGCATGTCTGCCTACCGGTTTTCGCAACGTGGCAACTCGTGACTCATTGAAATGGCCTATGCGGCAGGGCGGGGTCATGTTGTCAGTCACTTGATGATCTGGTGGTTGTCGCATGATTGCAAGGAATATTCTTCCCCTTCGCAATCATGTGATAGCCATCAATTTGGGATCTAACATCAGGCTGTCAGTGGGACTTGGTTTCTGGATGCATCAGAGGGTCCTGACATCTGCAAAAGATAGATGATGGGCATAAATTCTCATGGGTTTTGACAAAGGCTTGAGAGCTTACTCTGGTCGTCGATCTTACTTTCCTCAAAAGTGATAAAGTGACATGAGTCCACTGCCATGTTGGCACTGTCGGCATTCTCTCATTGGTCAGTGTGTTGCTGAGAAGGATCTTGTTAGTGGGGCCTGCAGAGAAGGTTTTTCAATCAATGGTTAGTGCATGATCTTAAGGAATATTCCTACCCCTTGAGATCATGCACCATCCGTTGATCTCGCATCTTACTTGGACATGTCAGTGGGTCCTGTGCCAAGGGTGACCGAGTGATTGCAGCGAGTGATGTTGTGACATGTGGTAGATTTTTAGGTGGGCCTGGGGTTATCAAGGGTCTTAGCGGTTCTGATAAAGTGTTTAGCGGCCGACAAATTTTCAAAGGACTCGCTCATTCGCACAATAAATTGGTAATGCTCTAAATCAACTGGTGATCTAGTGAACAAGTGTTCGCATAATAGCTAAATGAGTTGGTGGAAAGGTGAAACATTTAGCGAATAGGCGCTAGCCTTCAGTCGCTAGTTCACTAAATATGGGGTCGAGGTTAAATGTTTTCCTTTTGTCGCATAGTCGCTAGGAGTTAACCTAAGGGTAGCGGTTGAGTTAGGACTTAACAACCGCAAAAAGGAGAGATCTAATGGTCGTGATATAAAGTTGGCCCAGATTTAAATATTGACCACTGATATGTTGCAGGCACCATCAATGTGACCATTAAAGTTCAAATTCAAATTTTCTGAGGGTTTCTCAGTGATAGAAGGGACCAAAATTGAATGCTTTCACAGTCGGTTTTGATTTGTTTGGTGGCGCTTGCTATTGCAGTGTGGTCCAGGGTGTTCCATGATCATTTGCAAGGGTTTGTACTATGTGGTTTTGTGCTTGAGGCGTGTTGCAGGTGGTCAAACAAGTTGACATTTTGGGCATTTTTGTGATTCTCAGTACCTTCTCAGTGAGATTTTTCATGATTGGAATCACTCCGGGATTTTCTTTCTCCTGGTTACCTAGGTTTCTTCTCCTATAATAAATTTGTGACCATTTTTGGTGGGTTTAGTGGGTGAAACCCTAACCCTAGTCATCCATAGCTTGTTGCAACCTATTTTGGGTTTCCAAGATGACTAGGGGGTATATATTGTAGCTTTTTTGATTTTGTGAGGGTTCCAAAACTTTTTTTTTGGTCCCTGGTTGTTGTTGATGGTATTATACTAAGCAAGGAGAGCCTGGATTTTGGGTCTGTTCCTTAGGTATTTTTTTGTTTGGTAATGTATTCATTCTAAAAATTAATGAGAATACACTTGAATTCCTGTCTCAAATCTTTGATTGTCTTCTTTTTCTGATTATGGATTCATATATGTTAAGGTCACAAAGTGGATTATCATATGGTAAACAAAGAGTATTGTGAGATCAGCTTGGAGTTCCTAACAAAGCTAGGATTAAAGCCTTTAGGGTGATTTCAGTGAGTTCATTGTTAGATTGGAATTTGATGATCATGTTTGGGAGTGAGGGGAGTAATAGGCAAAGCACTTGCTCTAAGTTCATGTGTATTTGAGTTAAGGTTTTAGGTTGATGTATATTATTTAGTGACTCTTTACCCTGGGATAAGGCACTAATCTATTCTTTGGAGGCAGTCCATCATCAACAATCACACACACATTCAAATGATAAAATCTTTTAATCTGTTAGTAGGGGGTATAGTTGTATAACATTTAGTGATTCCTTTCAAGAAGTGAATCAAGGGTACACCTGCCTAAGCATCTTAGCTCAAAGTGTAGGGGGATCTCATTGTTGATCCTTGTTAATTGGCCCTCTTCCTTGTGGACTTTGGAGTGGTGATAGAGTCAAAGTTGTATTAAAGTTATCCATCAAAGTATAAATCTACAAGTTGAAGATCAAAGGGAACTACTAATAGGTTTCTAATTATTTCTAAGTCTAAACAAACAAAAAAATAGAATTCTCAATAAACATTTTGAATATCTTTGCATGTATGTTGGCATGTATAGAATGAAGTTTGTAGTGCAGTAATTTGATATTTTTTAAACTTTGGTAGATGTTCAAAACAAATAAAATAATTTAAGTATAACTTAAACTCAAGTTTGTAAAGATATTAATAAAAATATCTGGTTGTAAAAGGAACACAAGATTTCTAGTTCAAATCATAAATATTTGTGTATTGTTAAGTTGTTTGGCCTAGGAAGTTAGTTGAGGCTCTATGGGAGCCTAGCCTTTAGACATTGTCTAGAGTAATATTTTTTATCAAACTAGAGGTGTTTCATTTAAAGTCTCTTGTTTCACTTAAAGGGGAAGTAAAAATTGAATGTGAATGATAAATTGTGGGCAATATCTATGAAATGGCACAATAACCTTATTTTATTGCTTGTGGTAGGTGGGGAAGTTATCAAAAAATTGGCTAAAATTTTGTGCACTATTTCCTATATTTGAATATGATTATTTATCTTTAGCTAGGATATTATTGATGCATCTACACTAGGCTCCACCAACTTTGAAGGTTTCCTTAGTTTTAGTAACATGTTCTTATGACTTGAGGGGTGCTAGTATACTTGATAAGTTAGAGTGTGAAGGATTTCTCTATGAGGACTACTAGTTTATGGTTGAACTCTTCTTTCCTTTACTCCATCAGGTCACATGTAGTAAATGGTAGTGATTCTTTCCATCTATGAATCTTCACATTGTTTTTCATCACTATTTTGTGTCATCTGCCCTCCTTTGTGGGTACTTAGATTCTATTTTGGTTCTAATAAACTCTTTAAAAAATAACTTGCAACACAACATTATTTTCCAAAACGTATTTGATGTGTTTTCCCCTATACTAATTTATGGTAGTTTATGTTGTTAGGTTAAAATGACAAGTGTCACCTCTCCAAATGTACTCTTACTATAATTTATTATATATAATAAAATGAATTCATTTGTAAATATATTACAAAATGAAGAAAATAACCTCTATATTGTAAACCAAACTTGTTCAAATAAATATAAAGAAATTGTACATCATCTATAACTTTTATCTTAATGCTTCTTTGTAGCTTGAATTTTAGGAATATATACTTGTTATAGTTGTCTCCTTTATGTTGTTTTATTTCTTTGAGAAGGATAGTTAAGAGTTATTGTCCTCTTCATGATCAATTATATTATCACATTATTAGTTTATGTTAGTCTATATCTAAGGAATATTGTAAATATTTTATCAATTTTAATAGAAAATGTGATCAATTCACAATGGATTATCAAGTAGAATTATGTAGAAAGGACATAACCATCAATTTTATCATTCCAAGATGATGATCTTATATATATATATATATATATATATATATATATATATATATATATATATAGTAACCTCCAATAACTCTATATTTCCTTAACTAGGCATTGTTCAATTAGACATTTATCTCTCAAACCCAACTACATCTTAAAATATTAAATACTTTTTGTGATAGCTTTCTTCTATATTTTATTGTTATTCATTCATTAGCATTACCTATATATGGAAAGTTTCTAGAATCATGTAGAATACTAGACATCCTTGCTATGTTTTCATGAAATAATCATATATTGTACATATTTTGGCAACTTACTTTGAGCCGACATAGAGTCTAGTTTGATAACAGGGCTACCCCTAGGTTTTTTATAGCCTAAATAGAAAGAAAAGAGTGTGTGTTCTATCATTCATTGGTCAACCTCCTAACTATCATAACTATATAAAATTTCTAATTGTTAGAGAATTTTTGAATTGGGAACTAGGGAAGGAATAGATTAGAAATTCTATTTAGGATATGATTTCTAATATCCTAGGGAAGTCTACAATCATAATAGGCCAAAGTATTTGAATTGAAGTGTTGTGTTTTGTTAAGTTTTTTGGTGTCTTGTTTGCCATTTTTCTTGCAATGGGTGATTCAAATTTGTTTACTATTTTTAATATGGATTAAAGATGGTCATTAATCTAAGAGAAATTAAAAAGGAAACTAGTTAGTGAAATGAGCAAAAGGGATTGATCTTAGACATGAAAGCATAAAGACATACCTGAGTAATCTAGACCTAGTATAAATCATATTGAAAATGATAATAATGCACAAAAATATGAAATCATGTTCTAGATATCTTAGTGACAATATGTTTATAAAATTTGTAAGAAAATATAAAAGAATATGTCTTTTCATTTTAGACAAAAGGTCAGAGTTCTGAATAATATAATAAATTATATTAAAAGAAATGATTAAGGTAATATAGGTTTTGGAGGGAATGAAAACAACTTACAAGAATATTTTGGTAGGAATCTAGAACCCAGAAATAACTAGTTGCAAAGAAATGACCAAACACAACTAGTAACCTCTCAAATAATGAAACACCAGCCTACAAGAAACTAATCATATGTAAGGCACATGTTGGAACAAGAAATGTCTATAAAACTAGCTAATATATACTCTATATTTAAAATACGTCGAGATGCATCAAGGCATTGAATTTTTTTCAACTTTAGTTTTTTTCTCTATTAAAGGTGAATTATAAAAAAATTCAATGCATCTCGGCATATTTTAAATATAGTATATATTAGCTGGTAGCAGTCACAGTGCATGTAACACATTAAAGTAATTAATTTGATTAGGTTATCATTTAGTGTTACGAGTGAGGGGATGTGACTAGATACGATTAGTGGAATTGGAAGAGGGAAAATATTATTGCCTACATTATGGGAGAGAGAATCATACCTACAAAGATTGCAAAATGCGAAAGGAAAAGAAAATCTAGATTCCAAGGTCACAGATAATAGAAAACAATCTGATGAACACCAATTTGGGTGGTAGGAAGGGATCTATAGATGAAAAGGAAGATGTAAACGCTCCCATTATTGAATCAGAAACTTCCATTGTCGAAAGCAGAAAGAATAAGTTCCCTAGACATGTAGGGTTGGAAATAATTGTAATGCTGGGATGGGGTACTGAGGGTTTAGAGGAAGATAAACCAATCTATATGGGGAAGCAAAGGAGAAATTAGGAGGTGATGAATTGAGGATTTTTGAGATAAGGAACATTATTCAATCTTTTCAGGACTTATTAGGAAAAGGTAAGAAAAACAAGGGTAGGAATTCCAACAAATTTAAGAGGGAGGTCAAAGCAGCTGAGAAGGGTTTAGTAAGTGTGAAAATGAAAAGTACCAAGGGATTCGATGGATCCCTTGGGAAACAATGAAGATCACCACTTGGTATGTACCTCTTCCAAATGAAGGATGGTCAAGCACCATCTAGAAAAATAGCAAGTGATATAGTTTTATTACTAGAAATGAAATGTATTATAGTGGTGGGAGAGAAATTTATAAGCTAGTGTAGAGGGTGGAGTGGTATATTTCAAGAGGTGCAAGGTTAATCTAGTGGTCTAGGCATCATGTAAATAAAACACTATAACAATCTCACTAATTAATTGATGCACATGTTAGATCCAGGACATACTTTCCTCAATAGAGCTCACACTACAAAAGGTGTATGACCCTAGAAAAATAATGGAGGAAAGCCAATTTATGGGAAGAACCTTACCTACATACAGATCCTTTCCACAAGAAATGAAAAGACAATCTAGATTGATTGGTGGCATGACATAAACTATATGAAATGTATGTTTTTTTTTGTACAATATAGCATGTATTCTGAGGTACCTAAACCTCTATAGTGCATTGTACCTAAAAGAGGGATGTATGTAAAGTATTGTAACTCTAAGATCTTTTTAATTTTTAGGGGAAAAACTAGAGGTTTTCTTTAACCGTTCTAGTGCCCCTATTGAATTGGGCTATAAAATTATATTTATTAATAAAAATAGTCTGGCTATGGCCTTTTACCCATATAAAAATATTAATTTTATCCTTATTTTTTAAAAGATTAAGTACATACATAAAAGGAGCTGAAAAAATCAAAAGAGTACAATTTTAATAGAGAAACATGACTACTGCCTAACTCAAGAAAAATCCTACTAAGGTAGGACCAAACATAATTAAATATTAGCTACGAAAAAGGAATTGGAAAAATAAATAAATCCCCCAAAAAAAAGTGTGAACATCTTAAACCATCAATATACAATTATAATAATGTGTCATTCAAGATGATATATGCTATTGTCAAGTACTAATGATATATAATGCTATCATACTTTTGTCTATGTATAAATCAAAATATGCATCTTATTTGAATTTTTAATTAATTAAAAAATTAGAAAAAAACATAAATATTATTTATTTTTAACTAATTAAAAAATTTAATATATTTTAATTTCTACATAGAGATTGCCACCCTACCCTAGAGAAGGCCAAAAAATGGAAGACCACGATACATTCTTTAAAAGAAAAATAATTATTTGAAAAGGGCATAAACAAAGAACAAAAAATAAAATGACAAATTATTTGCTTCATTACGAACCTATTAATAATGGGAAAACAAAATGCTACCAAAAGGAAATCTATGCACCATATGAGCTCAGTGTGCCTAAAATGATGTATATGATCAATTAAGGTTTCTCTAAAATATCTTTGAGAATATTCAATCAACAATTGGATAAAAAATACAAATGAGAAAAAGTCAGAGAGCACTTGAGTAGAGCCCTATAAATTCTCCCATATATCAAGTGATTGATGACTATATTATAGAAGATGAAAATTCTAGGTTGGCCAAACAATCTACAAAACATAGTTACACTACCTCTATAAAGACTTATTTTTCCATGAACATGCCACATAAGCAAAAAGTGAAAAGAACAAAAATGTCACTTAAACATATTGACAAGTCAAATAGATTTGGACCAAAATTTCCAAGAATGAATTGTTACAACTTAATCATTTGCAAATAATTTGACCAACTTGTTAAATAAATGTGAACAATACATGATATCATAAAAGTGATGAGGTGTCAACCATCATGTCAAATACACCATTAGTACATTAATACAAGTAAAAAATAATTCAAATTACATTAAGGAAGTGAAATGGATGTCAATGTACATGTTTAGCATCAATTACCGTAATAAACATCAAAATATAATTACATATTATAGCATTTAATGCAATAGACAATAAAGGTAAAATCATTAATACATGATATAAGAATCTAACTATGCAATCCATGTCTCCTTCATCTGTCAGACATCTGTTATCTCAAGATGTATAGCAACTCAGAACTAGTTGATCAGATGGATCTGGTGCAATAGTGAAATAAATGACATGTCTCCTAAGACTATGTAGTAACTAACACTGATGTGGTAGGGAGTTGATTCTATAACCATTTTCTACATTAAATAGTAATATTCAAAATAATATTTTCCCAAAGGAATCAAACGAGTATCTACTGGTAGGTAGAATGCATAAGAATATTATATTTTCTACCCTTGCCTAAGATTCTACATTCGGTTCCCTCCCATTCATATTCTAAATAAAATAATACTAACATCATTTATAATTCTTTAACCAAATCATTCCCTTTATCATGAAAAATTATTATTCCACTAAAATTCTTAGTACCAACCACATTCATTGAAATTCCATTACCTATTGCATGAATAATCAAGCTTTCTATGAAACACTTTTATAATCTTACTCAACAATTCCAATGACATTCCTAAAAAGTGAGACATCATATCACAACCACATAACTAAACTTGAGTGAGAATCATAATTTAATATTGAGAATAAACTATTTAAAATTCATGAGATAAAAAAAAACCCTAGGACAATGTATAAGGTATTCCTATGTTTACAATAGTTTCTAGCTAACACTTAGATGCCACAAATTTGATAAAAAATGTTCCCATGCCCAATAAATCTAAACCATACAATAGGGCATTTCAAGGTTTACATATTTACATATATCATGAATTAGGTTCAAACTACTCCCAAATAAGCATCTACATGTCCCCTATTGAACTGCTATATTCACATTTCAAACCACTATTTTTAAAAACTATAAGTTTTACCAAATAAATAAGAATTGATAAATACTTCCTGAAATTTATCATATTCAAAGACTATATTTAGAGAATCAAGACCTATCCTGACAATTACACTACCTAATTAAACTTGACTTACCCAAGGTTAATAGTGAACATTTTAAATCAAAAAATCAATAAAACTAGCACTTGCACCAACAAGGTGCAATGATTAAGCCGATAGAAAAATATGTTAAGTGGGAAGAAATACACATTGATTTTCAAATACAAGAACACACTTATGACAAAGAAATATTTTTAAACTTGTTTTATTAAAATTATATAAGGACTCCTCAATTATAACTTTTTAAATAGATTTTTAAAACTCAAGAAAAATTAAATAACAACTATTTTTTAATAATTCTTTGGACCTTACAATCAAAAGAATTGAAGTGAGAAATGTTCTTGAAGTGATCGTTGTGAATGATTGTTTATATGAAATGATTTAAGTTGAATTTCATTACACAAAAGATTGTATTTTAATTCTTAAAAGATGTTAATCTACCTTCACCTCTATGAGCATCCCCTGGATGCAACGAGTACCAAGTGTTCCATTCATTCTTCACAGTCCATCAGGTCTACATTTTCTGGCTTGTCATTCTCCCTTGAATTTTTTGGAACCCCTTCCTCTATGCAAGGGATTGCAGTCGATGAACTAACCTACAACAAGTCTAGAGATTCTGAAGAATTTTCATCATCCCTTACTTTTCCTATAACACCTTCTTTGGTGGTCCGAACTATGCCCTGAAAACCTTTTGTAAAAACCTATGGTACTCAAGGAGCCCTTTTTATTAGGTTTTCCATTTTTCTTTCTACAACAGAATTATTTGCACTTTTCAACATAACTAATCAATTATTTAGGGGAATTTTGTGTAAGTTATATAACAGCAGCCATACATACATTAAAGAAAAGAAAAATAGTTTCGCTTCCAAATCTCATGGAAGCATTTTTAAACTGATAGATTTTATGGACAATCAAATCATAGATGTGCGATTACTTTTTTTCATTACACTTGAAATGTGAAGCATGTTAAACACAGTTGTAAGTTTGTCCAAAAATTATTCCAAATTACTTACCCAAAATTACCAGTTAGGACTTAGAACACAATCATGGCCCAAACAATAGCACACTATTTCTAGTCTAAATTATTATTTATCAATTGTGCCCAATTAACCATATATATAGTTATATATCATATTCTTGTAGCATATCCATAAGACAAAACCCACAACTGTCACGTACACAAATTTCCTCATGGCTATAAATAAATTTGAATTTATTACCAATTGGTCATGTGTACATTATTGATTATAGTATACTTATATTTTCACACACTACATGGCAACGAAATTGATCTTCCCCCATTTGTCTTCAAGAATTTTTCAGTTGCAGGTTTCAAGAATCTTTGAACCATAGAACTTAGTTCTTTTACTAAAACCTAAGTTTAGTTTAAAAAGAAAAGAGATAACATAGGGGTGACTCAAAAAGTATTTTAAATTAAGTCATTTGAAGAGCACAATTAAATGTAGTATAGATTGTACTTCAAACATAATTCAAACCTGCACATTTTTTACACAAACATTTTTGCAAAAATATCTTTAGTCAAAGTAAGGATTTACTCATCATAGAAATTTCATCACCAAATAATCCCACTTGAAAACAATACACATGATTAAGACTTCATTCAAAAATAGAACGACAAATTCCCCAACAATTTAAAAACTTACATTTAAAATGGTTTTGCAGAAACAAGCATGCCTTACACACTATGTCTACAAATCAAACACAAGATGCAATAAGTGTGATCTATAATGGACAACTTGAATTGCAAAACATGGCTGCAGAACTCACCACAAATGCAATAAGTATAATCCATAGTGGACAATTGCTTCATGAACCGATTCAGAGGTAAGAATGACTGCAACAAATAATACAAACTATATCTATTTGATAGACTGCATAGCCAAAGACACATTACCATCACACATTAGAAACAAACTAATTTCCAACATCTAATTTGTTCTTTACAATTACATTTATTCATTTATACCCTCTGCTTAGAGGTTTTCTTCATATCATTTCACTCGCCAAAGAAAAAAAAAATGTAAATACCTGTGAAACTCACAGTCTTAAAGAGTTTGAGATAGGTCAATGCTCTATTTTGGACATACACACTTTAAGAATAATTCTATAGCTCCATTCACAAGGCAAATCAATAAGATTGGGTGATATGTTATTGGTTTGGAGTAAGAGAGATGCCACAAAATGGTTAAAAGGCAAGAGACATAAATTACCCATATATGAACATAGATGAGAAGGTAGAATGTAATATTACTTCTATTACAACCCTATTCTTTTCATAATAATAAAAATGCAATTAGAAGGTAGAATGTAATATTACTTCTATTACAACCCTATTATTTTCATAATAACAAAAGTGCATATTTAACCAAGGAGACACTTCCTTTTTCTTTTTCAAACACTCTATGTAAATTTTTAAATAGTTTTTATAATTATGAATAGCCACGAGAGAGGCATAATGAATTTTTTTATAGTTTTAAAAATAAACTATTTTTAAATTTTAATTTAGTTAAATAATAAATTAATAGATTAATAAAATTTAAATATTTAATATTATTTATATGTTTATTTTTTATTATATTATCTAGGTATTTTAATAAATATATGGTATGAAAAATTTAGACAAAAATATTATTTAATTTTTTAAAATATACATATATAAATAATGTTATTAAAGTTTTTTGTTATAAAGTCTTAAAATCTAAAATTTACACTCAAGGTCTATTCCAAATCTCAACACTTGTATATGTATTTATCATTATGGACAAATTCTATAGATTATTAATCAATTCAATATAGTATTATTTTTAATTAATTTTTTAAATTTAAATAATTTTATTTATATTTTATTATATATCAAATCTATAATTTATAAATATATATCAAATCTAGAATTATCTATGAATTTATATATTAATATAAATTTTGATAATGCATTTAAATTTAATTAACTTTGTATTGATTTAAATTTTATATTGAACCACCGATTTAATATTTTCACAAAAAGTATATGTAAGAACACATCAAATTTTGAAGCCTATTGTCAATATCACCATAAATTTGAATGTGGAGCCAATGTAGATAATTTTTTATATTAGATATAGAGAAAAATAAAAGAAAATACACCACAAAAACTAGAGACAAGGGAGGCCATGCCTCAACCCATCCAAAGAACATAGAATAATAGAACAAATATAATTATCCAAGTACATACATGTATAAATTTTATAACAAGTAGCTTAAATGAAATTAAAATTCATATATATGCATCATGAAGGAACCTTACAGATCTAAAAATATTAAACATAAAACATAGTTGAATCTAGAGAATGATTATTGAATCATGCATAAGACTTCATCATGATGATGATTAAGATGTATTATTATTTTCTAGAGCTCATATTGAATTATACATCATTGATTTAAAATAAATATATTATATATTATATGAAAATTTAATATTTTTTATATATGTATATTTTAAAAATTTAAAAATTATTAATATATAATTTTTTATACAATATATTTATTAAAATTATTAAATTAAATGTTATAATATAATAATAATTAATATCATAAAAAAATTTATATTTTAATTTATTAGTTTACTCAACTTTTAAAAAAAAAAAATTAAAAGTGTAGAACAAATTCTATATGAGTTTTAGTTTTCTATCATATGGTTGGATGCCCATACATACCAATGTGCTTGTTGTCATTGTTGTCAAGTGTCGGGCATTCGAGTACTAAGTCGGACTAAATATTTTTTATTATAAAAATTATTTTAGTTTAGTTTCTTTCTTTTTAATTTATTTTCTATTTATTAATTTTTACTAAATTTTTAAAGATCATATTAAAAAAAAAGAAATATAATAATATTATTAATTTATTGTTTTATATTTTTCTATTGATATTTACACACTTAATTTTTAATTTCTATAATAATTATATTATAATATAATTTTGTAAAATAACTAGAGAAATAAATATATTCATATTATAAAAATATTTATATGATATTTAAGGATTTAAAAATATTATATGAAAATTTTAATAATATTATTATATAACTATTTTAAAAAATACATACATATAGATAGGTGATGTTATTAAAGTTTTTTATATAATATATAATTAAACTATTTTAAAAAATATATATAGATAAATATAGTAACTTTTTTTTTATTAAATTAAAAATATCGATTGATCAAAAGGGAGGATAAGTACAACAATCAAAAAGGGAGGCGAGCCTCAACCATCTAGTTCAACTATGAACAGTCAACTAGCCCAATATGAAACAATATACAATATTACAAAAAGATCATCAGCAAAGCTAAACCAAAATGTCATCATGATCATCAACCCAGGAGGTCCAACCGAGCTCTCCTTCCATCCAAACAACTTTTTTCCTTTCAAGAAGATCCGCTAATAACTCCAGCTTGTTAGAAAAGGGGCCTCTGGTATCCCTTATCTCTTTAATAAGCTTCTTAAGAGCAGCTTCAAAAGAAGCCTTGTCATCAACAATGCTGGCCCATTCCAGCCCATGCTTCATTCCATACATGAACATAGTGGCATGACCATAATGTAGGAATCTTCTCAAATTTTCCATCTCCAACTTCATGATACCATAAACCTGCGTAAAAATTTTAAAACATATGAGCTTCAACTGAAACAAAGTAAGGGATCTGTCAATGCTTTGGAATTTGTCCTCATTTCTACATTTCCAAATAAACCAGAGAATATGAGATGAAAGAATGTTACAAAAGAAATTAGCACCTTTCCTAAGACTAGGTATGTATCCAATAATAATTTCAAGAACAAAGGCATGGTCGGTAATAGTAAAACCAAAAAACTTCCAAAGAATTCTAGCAAATCGACAAGTAAAGAAAATGTGTCTAATGTGCTCAGGGGTATTGCAAACAGCACAAGATTCAGCACTACCCATATGGTTCTTGATAGGAAGCTTGTCCAGAAGGAGCTGCCATTTGAAGAGAAGGATTTTGGGATGGATATGAGACTTCCAAAATCTATCCAAAATCTTCTTCCAATCTGAAGGGTCATAGTTAACGTACCAGGTGGAATTAAGATGAGTTAAAATAGAGCGATCCTTATTAAGCACAAAATAGATATCTTTAGCTTTGATCTTATGGAGGAGGGAACCATCATCCCATCAGAAGGGGAGAAATCTATGGGAATCCACATCACATCTACGGGGGAGATTAAGAGAACGACAAGCATTAACAAGCATGTTATAGGTACGAATATGAGACTCAGGGAGCTTAAAGTTTTGACTAATCTCTTGCCAACTTAAAAGATTATCATTCTCTAAGATATCCATAAAGCATTTGATACCTTGGCTGTGCCAGTACTTAGCAGAACACCCTTGCGTAAGCACAAGAGGTTTACCATTATGCTGGAGATTCCACCAGATGGAACGCTCACCATGAATACAATTGTTATAGTCAAATTTAGAGTTATAAATAAACTTCCTCACATGCTCCCAAGCTTTCCATATCAATTTAAAGACAATAGAGCCTTGAATAGAAACAGGAAAGGTTCCCGCTATAAGATCAGCAAAAGGAAGATTCTTCCAAGACTTGGCATTCTTGGGATACCTAGCCTGAATATTATTCCTCAAAAGGATTTTCCATGGTTCTTGCCCATCTATAGTCTGAAATATCCATTTAGCAGCAAGGGAGATACCTTGCAGTCTAAGATCCTTGAGACCCAAACCACCAAATCTCTTGTCAATGTGGCACCAACTCCACTTGATAGCATGTTTTTTCCTACTGCCTTTTCCATCAGACCACAAAAATCTTCTAATAGCCTTTTGGATTTCAAAGACTTGGCAATTACTAAACATCCAAACAGAGGAGTAATATATACTATATGAGGACAAAACCTTTTGGCAGACCTACAATCTACCAGCAAGGGAAAGCACCCTATTATCCCACCTATAAAGTTTTTGAATAATTCTGTCTTTGATCCAGTTCCACATATCTCTGAGGGAAGGGGAGATAGAAAAGGGAATGCCCAAATATCTCACGATTTTATTAGGCCCTCCCCAAGAGTAACCAAATTGAGAAAACTAGTCTAGGGGCACCTCATCCCAACCAAGCATAATGGATTTAGACTTAGAGATGTGGGCACCAGAGATGGTCTCAAAAATATCAAGCTTAAGATTAAGATGTTGAACGTTAAGAGGGGAGAATTCAATAAAGAGCGAAGTATCATTAGCAAACTAAATGTTAAGAAGCTCAGAGCTATCTGAGAGGGAGATCCCATTGACTTTGGGGGACATAGTGTTATCTCTAAGGAGATAGAACAGAGCATCAGAAGCAATAACAAAAAGAGCAAGAGCCAGAGGACATCCTTGCCTAATCGATCAGGACAAGGGGATAGGATTAGAAAGAAACCCATTGATTTCAATCATAGTAGAGGAATCCTTCAGAAGAACCTGAACATAGTTAATAAACTCTAAAGGAAACCCAAAGGCTTGGAGAATGGAAAGAATGAAATCCCACTCAACCCGGTCATAGGCTTTTTCAAAATCCAAAAGGAACATAGCAGAATTCTAATTAGAGATTCTAGCCCATTCCATGGACTCCCAACTAGTAACAAGATTCTCTTAGATGTATCTCCCCTTGATAAAACCAGTCTGGGTGGGGCAAATGAAATTGTGCAATATACCAACAAGCAGAGTAGCCAAGGCTTTAGCCAGAATATTATAAGAAACATTAAGCAGGGTGATAGGTCTCCAGTTCTTGATTAAGGACTTATCCCCATCTTTAGGAATTAACTTAATAATCCCCATATTAATAGTTTTGCCAAGAGTGCCATGTTCAAAAGCCTCTGAGTATAAATCAAAAATATCCTTGGTAATCCAATCAATATTACTTTTATAAAACTCTGTCGGAAGACCATCAGATCCAGGCGCTTTATCAAACTTAAGAGCAGTTATAGCATCAGTAATTTCTTGGATGGATATCCTAGCCTTAAGGATAGAGGCATCCTCATCAGAGATTTTCTTAGGGATAAGATTTTTATCTTTATTCCTAAGCTCTCTAGCATTTTCATTATCATCAGAGTTAAACAAGGATTTATAAAAGTTTTCAAAGGCGGCAGCAATATCATTAATATCAGTGAGCTCTTGATTGTCAACAACTATTATGTCTATCTTCTCTTTAACATGTTTCTGCTTCAAGAAATTAAAAAAGAATTTAGAACCCTTATCACCAAATTTTAGCCAATGTTGCCAGCTTCTAATAGAAGCTCCTATAGCTTTAACATGTTGATGTTTTCTCAAGGAATCCCTAGCAACAGTGACTCGCTCCACATAATGGAAAGAATCAAGGTCCGCTTGAGCATCAATTTCAGCATTCTGTAGATGGTCATATAACATAGTCTCCATCCTTCTATAATCTTTAGCCTTCTTTTGACCTAAGGTTTGAAAGATCTTTCTCCAAGAGGAAACATTCATATTCCACCTATCAACTTGGGAGGGAAAGCTATTATGGAGATTGAAAGATCTAATCATCTTAACCGCTATGCCAGAATCAAGATCTCTCAAGAGGAAGGTGTTAATGATAAATTTTTCACTATGGTGAACATGGGGAGCAACAAAATTCCTAAAATTAATAAAAGCAATAATGGGAAGATGATCAGAGAGAGAAGTAGGGGAGGCACAGACGGGCAAATATTTCTAGTTGGGAGAGAAAGAGAAGTAATCCGAGTTAACATAAAAATGATCAAGTCTAGAGTAAATCCTATTATGGCCTTGCTGAAAATTACACCAAGTGAACCAAATGCTCTAAGCATCCCCTTTACAACCTTCCAGAGGATCAAATAGGTTAAGCTTTTGTTTGAACTGATCCCAATAAAATTTCTCTTGGTGTTGCCAAGAAAAAGGAAGACCACCGAGTTTGTCATCTTGATTCTCAACCATATTGAAGTCACCATCCATAATCCAAGGGATAGGGGATAAGTTGTATAGCCAGCTCCATATGGCAATCCTTTCTTTAACATCATTAGGAGTGTATAGAGAACAAACTCCAAAAGTAGAGTCATTAAAATCTAATATGGCCCAAGCAATCCTATTACAAGGAGAGCTACTAGAAGAATTTATATAATTTCCCAGTAAGGTTTAATAAGAAGAGCAGCACCACCCTTTCCTTTAGAGTGTGTGGTATGAATTTTAATAGAATCTTTCCAAATAAAATCCAAAGTCGATTCAAGAAGAAAATTGACAGCTTTGATTTCTTGAAGCATGAGAAAATCAATATCCTTATGACCCATTAAAAATCTTTTAAGAATGAATTTCCTGTCAGGAGACTCAAGGCCTCTCACATTGCAAGAAATACACTTCATGATGAAGATGATAGGTTAGGACCAGTAATAGGAGCTGCAACCTCCCCATTCTTCTTTTTATTTTTAGAACCCAGGGGTCTACCCTTTTTCTTGGATGCAGTAGATCCCAAAAGGGGATCATCTTCATCCTCCATAAGATTAGATGGGAAATTAAAAGTTTGAGAACTAGACATATCAAAATCCCCAGTAGTATGTGATCCAAATATACTTTCGGTCCCCATACTATCAGTATTTATGCAATCCTTGGTAATACGTGATCCAGCTAAACTCTAGGTCACCGTATTATCAGAATTACCATTAGCCAAAATAACTTCAATGAAGTAATCATCATCAAGCTCATTAAGAGTAAAATTGGGGGGGCTGATGGTGTTACCATCAGAAGGGGGAGCTACATTCAGGTTAGGACAATTTTGACAACTAACCATGTCTACAAGGACCTCACTCATGGTAACATCACCAGACCTCCCAAATTCAGGTTGTGGAGTATCCTGGATAGGGTTAATGGAAGCTAGGGCTGTAAAAGGATTGGTCCTATTAGTAATGCGGATCTGATCAAGGGCGAGTTGTTGGGCATTTTTCTTTCTAGGCTTCTTATTTTTCACTGCTTGGAAGCCCTCATTATCTTGAAGAATAGCATGTTGTTCCAAAGAACCAGGAGGCTAAGAGGGTTTAGGTTTATAAATCGTGGAAGTGTTGGAGCTAGAACCAGGACCTTTACTAGGTTGTCCACCAATTTTATTAATCACAGAACCAGAGTTTTTATTATTTTGTCCACCTGAGGTTTTATCATGGTTAACATTAGAGTTAAGTGGGTGAGAAACAATGGCCAATTCCTGATTGCTAGGGTTACCATTGCTATTATCCCCTACTTCAATATTTTTCTTGGTGATAATAGGGCAATTTTTTTGAATATGACCTTCCTTCTTGCAAAGAAAACAAGCATTAAGTCCTCCTAGAATTTCCACCGAGCAGGAGATGGCATCACCATTAATTTTCATAGTAATTTTTTGGGGAATATCTACTCCTAGTTTAATCGACACCAAAACCCTAGGATCCAAATTGGAAACAAGCCTTGAGGTTTCATCAACCCTGATAATATTGCCAAAAGGGGCTAGGATCTGCGCAAGAAATTTCCAGAGAAAAGGAGGGACTTCCTTAAGAATAATCCATCTGGGTGAGGACAAAGCAAGAACCTCATCGTAGACGGCTTCTTGGGACCGGGCGAGAGCCCTAAATGAGGTTTTCCCCACATTCCAATATTGTTGTTTAAGGGCTTCCACCTGAGACTCATGGTTACCAAAAAGGATGATAAACAAACCCTTCTAGATTTTCCTGCAGAAGTAAATCTTAAAACCTAATTTTAAATTCCATAAATTATGCAGCCAATCGTCCAAAAATTTCCTAGGAGGGCATTTATCAACATCAACGCAAGCAAAAAAGATAGCCGTTTCACAGAGCCTAGACTTCTCAAAAGCTATCTCCTTAAGCATTGCATCATTTGGAGTGATAACAAATTCATGCAAAGGATTAACGGAACCTTACCTTCTCCGAGCGGTCATTTTCCTCCAACCACCTGCACAAACTTTGCATCAACAGAGATGCCATTGTTAGATGGAGCCACCATCTTTGCAAAAGTCTTCCTCTGCGGCTTCAAAGAAGGGTTAGGGTTCGAGGGAAATGGCGGGACTTCACAACTAGAAGGTCGGGATGAAGGTTGGGATGCAAAATCATCAGGTAGATTGGCCAAGTTCGAAGCAGATGAAGTAACAAAGGGAGGGGGGCTAATGGCATTAAGTTTGCCATCAGAGCCTGGTTCCATGGTAATACAGCAGTAAATGCAAGAAAATGAAACAAGAAAAAAAAGGCAAAGGATAGGAAACACAAACTGATGTGGAGGAGAGATACTCCTCCACAACAAACCAACATGTCACCAGAGCGCGCCTCACATCTGATGATGCCACCTGCTAAAAATGCCGGATAAACAAGCTGCTAACTTCGCCGTCGAAATTCGCTGCTCCTTTATTCTCATATAGTAACTTTTTAATAAATATAATTATTTTTAAAATTAGATATTCAATTTTTTAATAATAAATTATATTGTGATATTATAGTTTTTGAATTAAATCTTATTAATATTATTATTTAATTTTATATATAATATATATAGATAATTTTAGTAAGTTTTTATTAAATATAATTATTTTTAAAATTAGATATTTAATTTTTTTAATATTGTGATATTGTAGTTTTTTAATCAAATTCATTCATCCATATTTAACTAGTGATATTTATATAGGTTAAGAAGTTACTTTTAATTGTTTGCTTCATTTAGATGATTCTAAGCGAAAGTGGAATGTATTTCACATTGCCTATAATTCTATGTTTTTTATTAAAGAAGCAGCAAGAGGGTGCTGGCCTATAATTCTATGTTATTTTTACTAGTTCATTGATATTATAACTTTTGTTTATGTTTATTGTCATGAATTTGTCATATATTATGTGAGTGGTTCTTTGGTGTCTATGTTGGTGTTTATTTTAAGTATTTTGGTTATATAACACTATTTGTTAGTTTTTGGTGTAATGAAAACAATTCTTAAATTAAAAATAAAATTAAATAAATTGAGAATTAAATAATTAAATAATTAAATTAAATAAAAATAAAAAAATATGTTTATTGATATATTCATAATAATTGTAGGTATGAAAAAATAAATAACATAATTAAATAAAAATAAAAATAGATTTATTCATATATTCATAATAGTTGTAGGTATGAAAAGCTATTTAAGAAAAAAAAAATTATACATGTATTTATTATATCTATATTAGTTGTAGTATATAGTATTGATCTACTATATTGGAAGAAAGATATTGTACATGCACAACATTTCATAATTAAAAATTCATGGCATTAAGTTCCATTAGCATACATCATACCCAATGACTCAATTTTTACACAATCAAGAATATGAAAATTACAAAAAATTTCATATATTTGGTTGGATGCCCATACATACCAGTGTACTTGTTGTCATTGTTGTCAAGTGTCATTTTTTTATTAGGGCATTCAAGTAAAATTATTTTAGTTTAGTTTCTTTCTTTTTAATTTATTTTCTATCTATTAATTTTTACTAAATTTTTTAAGATCATATTAAAAAATAAGAAATATAATAATATTATTAATTTATTATATTATATTTTTCTATTGATATTTACACACTTAATTTTTAATTTTTATAATAATTATATTATAATATAATTTTGTAAAATAACTAAAGAAATAAAAATATTCATATTATGAAAATATTTATATGATATTTAAGGATTTAAAAATATTATATGAAAATTTTAATAATATTATTATATAACTATTTTTAAAAATGCATACATATAGATAGGTGATGTTATTAAAGTTTTTTATATAATATATAATTAAACTATTTTTAAAAATATATATAGATAAATATAGTAACTCTTTAATAAATATAATTATTTTTAAAATTAGATATTCAATTTTTTTAATAATAAATTATATTGTGATATTATAGTTTTTGAATTAAATCTTATTAATATTATTATTTAATTTTATAAATAATATATATAGATAATTTTAGTAAGTTTTTTATTAAATATAATTATTTTTAAAATTAGATATTTAATTTTTTTAATATTGTGATATTTTAGTTTTTTAATCAAATTCATTCATCCATATTTAACTAGTGATATTTATATAGGTTAAGAAGTTAATTTTAATTGTTTGCTCCATTTAGATGATTCTAGGGGAGAGTGGAATGTATTTCACCTTGCCTATAATTCTATGTTATTTTTACTAGTTCATTTTTAGATATTATAACTTTTGTTTATGTTTATTGTCATGAATTTGTCATATATTATGTGAGTGGTTCTTTGGTGTCTATGTTGGTGTTTATTTTAATTATTTTGGTTATATAACACTATTTGTTTTGTTTTTGGTGTAATGAAAACAATTCTTAAATTAAAAATAAAATTAAATAAATTAAGAATTAAAAAATTAAATAATAAAAATTAAAAAATATGTTTATTAATATATTTATAATAATTGTAGGTATGAAAAAATAAATAATAGAATTAAATAAAAATAAAAATATATTTATTTATATATTCATAATAGTTGTAGGTATGAAAAATTATTTAAGAAAAAAAAATTATACATGTATTTATTAGTACTTGCTGATAGGCTAGGCAAGTACTATTGCATCCATTTTTGGATTTCTTCCATTAACTAATGATTAAAAAATCACATTTCTACCAATTAAAATTATTATTTTTATCAAATTTGTTACAAAATTAATAATTTGTATAGTATACATGCACATTTTTTTTGTTTATAATTCAACAAAATTAATTTCGAGCTCTTCTATTGGCTTAAAAATTTAGCCTCTTATACATGGATTTTGTGGAAGCACTACCTCTATTACAATTTTCGAGGCAATATTATAGGGGCAAATACTTTACCATGCCCTTAAAATAATTCATATTTATTTTTAAAAATATGTTATAATATAAATACATGGTTTTGGATATAGATTATTTATTAATTAATGTATATTAAATTGAATAATAAAATTTGTTATATGTATTATAATTAGATGTTATATATTTATTTTTATTAAGTATAAGGAGTTCACAGAAAAAAAAGAGACCACAGAGTATCAAAAGATATTCACATGAGGCCAAGCCTTAGCACCAGAGCAACCACGAGAAGTTATAATTTGACTACAAAAATACAAAAAAGAGGAATCAAGGAGGCCAAGGTCTAATGCAGCAAGTCATCATGAGAGTCCACCCAACTGGTCCACCCCATAGTGCCTTCCATCCACACAATGCTTTTCTAATTCTGAATTTGATTGAGCATGAGGATCATATTCCCCATAGTATCCTAGTTGTCCCTTCTGAGCTCCTTGTTGAGTTGCTTGACAATTTGATTAAAGATTTTAAGATTGTCCATATGACGCCTCCAAAAGTACCCATCCTTCAATCTAGTTCTAAGAAGTCTTTTGAATTTATCTTTATCTTTAGATTATATAACATAAATTATAATAATAATTTAAATATTAATAATCTTAACTTTTTCATTATATATTTTATATTAATTAACTTATGAATTAGTGATAATAATTTTCCTAATTAAAATAATTATTCTCATTCTTTATATTTATTAAGATTATGGTTAAAAGGAACACATAATACTTTTAAGATTATGATTACATTCCATTCTTATAATTTCAACTATCATTAATGCTATCAATATGATAATAATTAAAAAATTACTATTACTTCTACTTTAGTTTCTACTATAACTAAAGGCAAGTACTTAGCCACTAAGTGGCACTTGTTATATATATATTAGTTGTAGTATATAGTATTGATCTACTCTATTGGAAGAAAGATATTGTACATGCACAACATTTCGTAATTAAAAATTCATTGCATTAAGTTCTATTAGCATACATCATACCCAATGACCCAATTTTTACACAATCAAGAATATGGAAATTACTAAAATTTTCATATAATACTATTATAACCAAAATTTTCATATAAATATATTATTAAAAACTTATAAGTGAAGTATTTAAAGATATATTATATAAAATATTAAATAATAGAAAATTTTAATAATATATAGAAATTTTAGTAATTCTATTATTAAAATAATTATATTTATTAAAAATTTATTTTTTAATTTTAAAAAGTTAAATAATAGCATTATCAAAATTTTAATATAATATATGTGATAGAACTCAAAATTATATGTTATAATATAACTATTATAAAAAGAAAAAAAAATTGAATGAATATTAGTAAAAAATTAGAATATAATTATATTTATTATTTATTAATATGATATTTAAAATTAATAAAAACTAATAGATAAAAAATTAAAAAGAAAGAAATTAAAATAAAACAATTTTTAAAATTAATAAAATGTACTGATATAATCTTAAGTGTAAAATGTTTGAACTTACAAACTCTTTTAAATTACGTTCCCATATTCAAAATTGCACAGTAAGATTTGACAAGCACATTCCACGTGTAAACTTTGGAATAAATATGGAAATTTTTACATTCAAAATTGCACAGTAAGATTTGACAAGCACATTCCATGTGTAAACTTTGGAATAAATGTGGAAATTTTTGTAAAAATGGATAGCGTCCAGTGACTATTCATTGCTCTCTCTTTTTTTTTTTATCGATGAAGGGCCGAAGCTGGGATTTTTATATATATAAATATAAACATAAATTAACAAAGTATCTATCATCAGTTCAAGCCCACTGTTGCAGGGCCTAATGTTCAAAATGAAATCATTTCAACTTTCAACAACAGTAATCGACTGATACCGATATTTGCTTCTAATTTCTTCAGTATAGAACACCAGGGATAGCCATGAAAACCAATACAAATCACTGCCTACAAAAAGCTTCTCGAGCTCAAAAACCTACTCCACCAAGTACAAAACATCATTGCAAACGGTCACTAAGCCCCTTAGATCAGTCGGCAATAACTGCGCCACCAAACCAGTTGAAAACTGTTGCTAAAGCCATCAATTCTAGTACTTCCTATCACGAAAATCCTCTGCAAATTTGAACTTGAAATGCAACGATCATCCTCAGGGCACCAACAGTCTATCAACGGTCACCATCTGAACTGAGATCTACTTTATATCACCACTGTTAGATCATCATGTTTCGTGGGCTTGGCAACTTTAACTCCATAATGTCGACATTCCCTTAATGGTTGTCGCATGATCGCATAGTTTGAAAATGGCTTGTGCGAACATGCGACACCCCATAAACCTTCACCATCATTACCTACCCTTGGCTATGGGACCCACAATGCATATCCATCTCAGCGCTTGCTGATCAATCAGAAAGGAACACATTGGCAAGACCCGACACACGGACCCACATTTAATTCTGCAATAGCGTCTTTCAATAGTTGTCGCATGATCGTATAGCCAGGAAAAGGGCTATGCAAACATGCGACACACCATAGCCCTTTACCACCGTTAACCGCCACCACATAAAGTTACCACAAAGGGCTTGTCGCATGATCGCATAGCCAGGAAAAGGGCTATGCGAACATGCGACACACTGTAGCCCTTTACCACTGTTAACTGCCACCACATAAAGTTACCACAAAGGGCTTCTCGCATGATCGCATAACACAATACTAGCTCATGTGAACATGCGACAATCCTCTAGCACTCACCACAAACCTTAGGGCCCACTTTATCTGCAAACTGGCGAGAACTTTGACTGGGCCCGCATCAGGAAGATCGACGGTCGTCGCATCTTCACGTAGACCTCCAAGACTCTACCAGAACATGCACCCACCATCAAATCATCCACGCTGTGACCCCACTAAAAACTCTGGCCCACTGATGTGTCAACATTCCCATTCTAGCTCAGCCAATCACAGCCTGACACCTCGGCGATGAATCATCACGCGGTCCCACTGCAGACAAACCATCGGCATCTAATCGAACGGTGGGTGCATGAATTTATTATTCCATTTTAAATTTTCATAATTTTTTAAAATTTGTGCATGTGTGTATTAGAATATTTGGATATAGGCATTTGATATTTTCATATGTGAGATTGGGATAGTTAGGGGTAAGTATGCAGTTATTTGAACAATTGTCATTTCTAACTCTTTTGTGAGATTAAAAAAAACAAATTGTGAGTGGTCTAAAAGTAAATTATTTTTATTTAGATTAATATTGGTTTAACAATAATTTGTTAAAATTGATTAAAGATGACAATACATAATAAGTATAATAAGAAAAGAAAATAGAACTTTTATTGAGTGTGATAAAATATATAAACAAATTTGAAAAGTAATATAAGAAATTATATTTAATTCATGTGTTCTTTGGTATTTACCTATAGTATCAAATCAACACTTGAAAAGTAATATAAGAAAATATATTTAATAATTCATGTTCTTTGGTATTTACCTATAGTATCAAATTAACACTTATTTAGCTTGTCAAAATATCTAGAGCTATCACACTTATGTTGATAATGCGAATAAAAAATAAGCCCATACTCATTTACAACCTTCTATACCTATTTTTATTACAGCTCTTACTTATTAAAAGACTACCATGCTCATTTATGAGAAGGAATATGAAAATTAGATAAGAACATAGGATTTCATGTGAAAGAGGAGAACAAAATCCTTATTTAGGAAGGGAGAAAATCACTAGAAAGACACGAACAAAGAGACAAAGCTATCTTAAAACAAAATTGGGGGGAAAATACTTTTAAGTAGAAGGAAATGGATTTAGGAGAGGACACAGAGAGGAATTGAAATATAGGGCACGATCACATAAAGAAGGAATCTTGGGGAGAAGGACAAATAAATAAGGTTTAGACGATCACACTGAGAGAAGAACAAAATGATTTTTGCTAGAATTCCAGGTTCCTTCTCTCTAGGTGCAAATTTTTGGATCTATGTGTATTTTAGAAAATTCGTATGTGGTAGTAAAGGTTTTCTTGAAACATTGTGAATGAGCTATTTGCATAGATCTCCTATCTCTGAGTTCCCATATGGGGATAAGAGAGTATAGGATTTTTGTTTTTGGTAAATTTAAAAAATAAATCAAATTTTGTGTATATGTTGTTCAAATTTTAGTTGGAAAGTTTTAGGCACTCCTAGCATTTATTTATTTTTATTTTTATTTTGTATTAGATGTGTTTTTTATTATAAATCTAGGTATGATTTTTTTTTACAAGCCAGACTATAGATTTTATCTATGTGTGAATGGGATAATTGTGGCTATTAAGATAATATTTAGATCCCTTCCTTATGATTACTCCCATGTTATTCTGTTGTGAAGATTGAAAGTTAGAAGCCTGGTCTCTGAAATTTTGGACTGTCTATGGAATCTGGTTCCAACCAAATATCTCAACTTCTACCCATTCCTTACATTTTTCCAGCCATAAAAATTGTGAGAAAAAAATTTTATTCATATGCTGAAGCATTATTTTTCTTAGTTGAAGATTTTCCATCTTCTAGAATCTCACATCGTTGTTTTCTTTAGGTTAGAGTAAAAGTTTAATTTACATTTGGCTACCATTTTAGAAATCTAAAATCTACGAAGAAGTCGTTGTGAAGGATCTTTAAAAAAAAATTGTGCGAGATAGAAGGAAAGAATAGAATTTTATTCTTTTAAAAGAAAGAACACGTTTGAAGAGGTTATTAGTGTGAATCTCGTCTTTCTATGTGTGTGTTAATTATTTTTAGACAAAGTTGTCTAGAAAAGAGAAATATATAGATTTAGGCGTACATGTTATTTCAAAACAATGAATGGGTTGAGAAGTTAGATGGTAGGCTATACAACTTGCAAAACGGAAGAGGTCAAGTGTCCAAATCTACATTTTCTTCTATTTGTTTATTTTTTCTTGTATTTGTTTATTTTTTCTTGGATATTGTGAGCTTAAATAAATAATTAATATTGTAGATATTAGTGTGAGGTGATATGTCAAATTAATATACAAGAAAAAAGTAGATTCTTATTAGATATGTGAGTAATTTTTTATTTAGTATTTTATGGAGGTATCATTTTTATTTAATTTCTCTTAAATGTCAAGAGTCAAAGCTTCATTATTATATATGTGCATATTATTTATTGGGTTTTTTATTATCTATAGAGGGAGAATATGACTTCTACTATGATAAAAATAATCCTGGCATAAAAATTATAAATATAGTTTATTTTATGAGGTTAGTTATCACATTTTATTCATAAGAAAATAGGAAGAAAAGAGATGACTTTGTTTGTGTACAAGAAGACAATCCTATAATCTGTCAATAATAGGGCCTAGAATTTCTTTTCATGGTAGATGATACCTAGTAACAAGGTGTATTGTTTTATGTTCATGTAGATATAGATGAGTGCTAAATATGGAGTAATAGGGAAGGATAGGAATTTTTTGATGTTCTTTTGACCTATCTTCCATGGAAACTACCATAAAAATGCTTTGGCCAAATCAATTATTGCATTCATTTGATACTAGTGGATGTTTATGGTTTTATTTCTCCCTGCCATATCACTGTGTGGATACATCATCATTATTGTTATGGTTATGGTTTACATGATAGTTAGTCATAGTGTTGTATCAGATTCTATCTGACCTACTAGTTCTAGTTTACTAGGTTATTCAATGCAAGGTCAGGTGCTCAACGTTTCATGTTGAGCTCAAGGCAACTAAAAACTATGAGGAGCTAACCACTCTATGGTTGGGTGGTAAAAGCGCCTAGAACTAATTCCCATTCTCAAGTATAATAGGTGGCGCATATTCTAAGGCTAAGAAGATGAAAATGACATAGTATCACTATTTAATTTATATGATGTATTGACCCTTTGATGGTCTATTTGTATCATTTCTATTTGGTATTTCGACAAGTTGGTCGATTTGATGTACTTATTATATTATGTTATCTCGTGTAGGAGAAAATTCTTGTACATCTTAAATTAAATATGAAATATGATTATAATTCTTTACTTGACCATGTTATATTGCATCAATTTTGGATTTATGTGTACGTGGATTTGAGTACCCTACATTTGGTATCAAAGCACTTGGTTAAACACTAGGGACTAGGTGTATATGAATGCTAAAGAGATGTGCCTTTGTTGATGTAGGACCTTTAATTAATCAGGATGGATACTAGGAATATAAATCATGTTGGGTTGAGAAATGGACCTAACAAAAAACAAATGGGAGATTGGATAGGATCCTTGAACTCTTGAACCAACAGGGAGCTCTCTTGAACCAACAAGGGGCTTGCATGGACAATTTGGAACAGGATCTAAGGGGGATCCATGAAGAAGATAAACATCTTGAGGATTAATGTGGTGAGGGGGAAAGAAGGATAAATGAGGAATAAACGAAAGAATAAGAGAATCAGTGAGATGAGGAACCTGTGAACAGAGGCAGGATAACAGAAGGACTAAGCAAAGACCTCAAAAAGATCACCACACCTACCTTTGAAGGAAAAATAATTGGTGATGGAGTGGAGACTTGGGTAATTTCTATGGAGAATTACTTTAAGATCCACAATATTTCTTAGACATGAGCTATATGGGGTGCCTACTAGCTTGCAAGTGAAGCAACCATCTGGTGAAACAATGAATGTGCTAAGAAGCAGTTACAATTTGGAGAGGTGACTTGGGAGGTGTTCCTATAACACTTTTTAAAAATATGGCTTGCACAATTATATTTTGATACAAAGATGACAGAGCTTGAGAATCTTAGACAAGGGGATTAGACAGTGACAAAGTACTATGAGAGGTTTTATCACCTTCTAAAGTATGATCCTCATTATCAAACAGATGAGAGATTTAAGTTGCGTAGGTTCATATTGGGTTTGAGATTGGATATTGATACCGATGTTGACATGCATAATCCAGAAACAATAGATCAAGCATATGAAACTTGGCTATCAAGAAAGAAAAAAAGGTCCAAAAGATGTCAAAATATAACAAAATACAAGGATGCAAGAAAAGGAAATTTCAAAGAAAAGATCAGCCTAAGGGGAGGTATCATTAGATAAGGAATCTCAAGAGGAAAAATGGTGCATAAGAGAGAGCCCAAGGTAATTCAAGTGGAAATAAAAATTGAAACAGAAACAACAACAACAATAATTAGAATTTTAATCAGAACAACAAATGGGGCAACAAAAAGAACAATTTTAAGAGGAATAGACAATATGTTAGACAAGGACCTCTTGATGGATTCTATGTGAGTGGTGGAGATCATTATGAAAACACTTTTCTCCAGCGCTCAGATGGGATAAATGGTAAGGGACATCAAGGTCAAGCACAACACCAGATACATGTTGTAGTTTACAATCATCACGCTAATTTTCAAGCAACACCTATCCAAATTTTTAGTAAGATCTTTGGTTACCAAGCCTCTATTTTGATTGATACTAGAGCTACTAATTTTTTTATATAGATCCTAAAATTGCATCAAAATTACCTATTATAGTTTATTATATGTCAAAACCTTCATCAATTTAGTATGGAAATCATGCAAAGAATGGGGTAGAACAATGTTTAGCATACTATGAATTAGAACTTACAAGCTTCAAAACTCAAGTGAACCTTTATGTAGCCCCTCTAGGATCCTAAGATATAATTCTAGGGATCAATTGGCTAATAGAGAACAAAGAAGTAGTTAACTTTCAAGAAAATAATGTTAGTTGTCGTGATGATACAGGGAAGCATGTAGAAATTCAAGGAGTGAAGAGACCAATAGAGTTGAGACAAATCTCAGCCATGCAACTAAAGAAGGCATTAATTAAATGGTGTATCATATATGTGGTTCATGTGAAGGATCTTAATGATACCAAACCATCATTGGATGATTTCCCTATTCTCAAGGAGTTCAAGATGTGTTCTCAGAGGAGCTACTAGGATTGCCTCCCAAAAGGGAGTTTGATTTTTTCCATAGATTTTCTTCTTGGAAATGAGCCTCAATCTAAGGCTCCATACAAGATGACCACTACTAAGCTATATGAGTTGAAGATGCATTTGCATGAATTTATAGAAAAGCGGTTTATCAAACCTAGTGTATCACTATGGGGAGCACGAGTCATATTTATCAAGAAGAAGGATGACACCTTGTGATTGTGTATTGATTATAGGATGATGAAAAAGGTGAATATCAAGAATAGATATCATATCCCATAAATAGATTAATTTTTTGATAAGATGAAGGGAGCTACAATTTTATCCAAGATTGATTTGAGATCCAAGTACCACCAACTTAGAATTAAGGAAGAAGATATACTCAAGACTACATTTAGAACCTGGTATGTAGGAAATATGAGTTTTTTGTGTTACCATTTGGATTGACAAATGCACCTGCAACATTTATGCATTTGATGAATAGTGTCTTTAGAGATTGCCTCAATGATTTTGTTTTGATATCCATAGATGATATTTTAATTCTATTATAAGACATTAGAGGAGCAAAAAAAACATCTCAATATAGTTTTGAAGTGCTTAAGAGAAAATAAGTTGTATGGAAAACTATCTAAGTGTACCTTTTACCAAAAGAAAGTGCACTACTTGGGTCATATCATATCAGCCAGAGGTGTTGTAGTTGACTCTAATAAGATCAAGGCTATAGTAGAATGTTCTGCTCCCAAGATGTCAAAGAGATCTAAAGTATCATGGGACTTTCTAGTTACTATAGGAAGTTTGCGGAAGGATTATCTAAAATTTGTGCACCCATCACTTTTCTTTAGAGGAAAGGGAAGAAATTTGAGTGGACAAAAAAATGTGAACAAGATTTTCAACTTCTTAAAGAGAATATCACTTCAGCTCCTATCTTGACTATTCTAGATCCCAATGGAAAATTCATAGTTATCATAGATGCATCAAATGAAGGAGTTGGTAGGGTTCTTTAATGTAGAAGGGGCAAGTAATGACATATGATTCTAGGAAATTAAAACAATATGAACTCAACTATGCACCACATGATTTGGAGCTAGCCACTATAGTGCAAGCATTAAAAATGTGGAGAAATTGCTTGTTAGGTAAGCCCTTAGAGTTGAAAACTAATCATTTGGGACTCAAGTATATTTTTACATAGCCTAATCTCAATGCTCCTCAGAGGGGATGGCTTGAGTTTCTTAGTAAATCTAATTTTGGGATCGAGTATATAAAGGGAAAGGAAAATAGGGTGGTTGATGCCCTTAGCACAAGGATATATATATTATCCATATCCACCACTAGGATCAGCTTGAGGCAATGGGTGTTGCAAAATATTTAGGGTGATGATTGTTATGATTTAGTCAAATCATATTTGGAAGAAGATCCATCTAACTACCGCTTTGAAAAATACACTTTTGATCAAGATGTCCAATAATCTAGTATCAGGGTAGAATGTATGTACTAGACTGAGATGGGTTGAGGAAGTTGATTCTAGATGAGATGCATAATATGCCTTATTTAGGGCATCTCAGTGTGAATAAGATGGTAGCTGACAAGAGAGAGTTATACTTTTGGCCAAGATTAAATAAATATGTTGTTACATATGTGGCCCAATGTTTAGAATGCCAACGAGTCAAGGGTGAGCATATTCACCCTCCAGAGTTGTTATATCCATATGATGTGCCAAAATACAAGTGGCAAGTTATTAGCATGGATTTTATTCAGGTATTTCCTATGAATAGAAATAGACATGATGTCATCTTCGTATTTGTTGATAAGCTAACAAAAGTACCACATTTCATACCAGGGAACCTTAGAGATGGATCATTAACTTTGAAAAATAAATATTTGCAAGAGATATTTAGATTGCATGGTGTTCTTGAGACTATTATCTCTAACAAAGACACAAGAATGACATAAATATTTTGCACAAAATTGAATGTTGCATTGGGGACAAAATTGAACTTTAGTACAACCTACCACCCACAAACAAATGAAAAAATAGAACGTGTGAATTAGATGGTGGAATATATTCTTACAATGAATTATATGGATCAACAATACAAGTGGGGAGAATACCTTCCCTTAGTATAATTCACATATAACAATTCCCATCATGCGTCATTGGGAATGACACCATTTGAGGCACTCTATGGGAGGAAGTATCGCACTCCCATCAGATGGGATAGAATAGAAGATAGAGTGGTTATTTGCATGGATATGCTTAAGGAGATGGAAGAGTAGATGAAATTAATTAAGGGTAGGTTGAAGGAAGAAATAGAGAGAAAAAAGAGTTATGCAGATAGAAACAAGACCTTTAGGTAGTTTTTAGTAAGGGGGCAGTTTTTGTTGAGAGTCAAGCCTCAAAAGAGTTTAATTTTATTTGGAAAGTCTTCAAAGATTGTACCTAGATATGTGGGGCCATTTGACATGCTTGAAGTGATCAAACCAATTTCTTATAGACTTGCTCTACCAAAAGTTGCCACCCATATCCATAACATTTTTCATGTGTCTTTACTTAAGCCTTATCATCCAAATGCATCTCATATTATTGACTCACATGATTTACAGGTTTAGGATCCAAAGGTGGTGCTAGTGGAGCCCACTTAGGTTATTAATAGGTGCACCATCAAGTTGTGTAATAGAGATATCATCCAATATAAGCTCTAGTAGGACCAATATTCAGTAGATAGCGCTACATGGGAGAACACTAAGGATATTGAGCGTTCTTTCAACACATTTGGTTTCATAGAATATATATATTATACTTATGTGTGGGCATGTAGTAGGACATCAAGATGATGTCTCTTGCTAGTGGGGAAGGATGTCACATCTCAATTTTTAGTGCTCTATTTTATTAAAATGATTAGACTTTATTGACCTTTGTTAACTATGTTTGAGCTAGATAGATACTTTGAATGATGTTAGAACTTTTATTAATGTGTTTATGGATGGTTAGACGTTTGATTATAATGTTTTATGAATATTATTTTATAGTTGTAATTTTGATTATGTTCCTACTCATCATAATTAGATGTATTATGAATGCTTGATCATAAGATGAAATGGATTAAAATGATGTTGTTTAATTATTGATTATTGATTATGGATTGTGGTACTAACCCGTACTGATAAAAACTTGAGTGTTGGAAGTTTTGGACAGGTTTTGAAGGTGAGAATGAGGCCTAGGTAGATGAGGTTATCACTCTAGTAGCAGTAGGAATCTGGCATTCACACACTCACTTAGATAGATAATTATGTATGTTTATTTTTTTAATGTATTTCTTATTCCATTTCAAATTTGAACTTTTTTTAAAAATGTGCGTGTGTGCATATTAGAATATTTGGATATAGACATTTGATATTTTCATATGTGAGATTGGGATAATTAGGGGTAAGTATGCAATTATTTTAACAATTGACATTTCTAACTCTTTTGTGAAATAAAAATAAACAAATATTGTGAGTGGTCTGAAAAAGAATATTCTTTTTAAAAATTAATATAGTTTTAACAATAATTTGTTAAAATTGATTAAAGATGAAAATATATAATAAGAATAATAAGAAAAGAAAATTTAACTTTTATTAAGTGTGATGAAATATATAAACAAATTTAAAAAATGCATTTAATTATGTTCTTTGATATTTACCTATGATATCAAATCAACATTTATTTATCTTGTCAAAATATCTAGCTATCACATTTATGATGGGAATGGGAGTAAAAAATAATCCCTTACTCATTTACAACCTCTCATACCTATTTATTACAGCCCTTACTTATTAGAAAACTACCATGATCATTTATGAGCAGGAAGAAGAGGATTAAATAAGAACATAAGAGTTATGTGAAAGAGGAGAACAAAATCCTTATTTAGGAAGGGAGAAAGTCACTAGAAGGACACACGAATAGAGAAACAAAGCTTCATTAAAAAACATTGGGGTGGGGGGGAATACTTTTAAGTAGAAGGAAATAGATTTAGGAGAGGATACAGAGAAGAATTGAAATACAAGGAAAAATCACACATGGAAGGAACCTTTAGGGAGAAGAACAAAGAAAGAAGGTTTGGATGATCACGGTGAGAGAAGAACAAAAGAATTTTTTTCTAGAATTCCAGGTTCCTTCTCTCTAGGCCCAAATTTTTGGATCCATGTGAATGAATTATTTACATAGATCTCATGTCTCTAAGTTTCCATTTGGGGATAAGAGAGTATAGGATTTATTTTGGTAAATAAAAAAAAACTTCAGATTTTGTGTATCTGTTATTCAAATTTTAGTTGGGGAGTTTTATGCGCTTCTAGCATTTATTTATTTTTATTTATTTTTATATTAGATGTATTGGTTATTATAGATCTAGGTATGATTTGTTTTTACAAGCTAGATTGGAGATTTCATCTCTGTGAATGAAACAATTGTGGCTATTGACATAATGTTCAAATCCCTTCCTTATAATTTCTCCCATGTTATTTTGATGTCAAGATTGAAAGTTAGAAGCCCGGTCTCTAAAATTTTGGACTTGTTGTGGAATCTAGTTCCAACCAAATATCTCAACTTCTAGTCATTCCTTACATTTTTTCAGCCATAAAAATTGTGAGAAAAAAATTATATTTGGTGTTAAAATTTTATTCATATATGCTAAAGCATTGTTTTTCTTAGAAAATCTTCCAACTTCTAGAATCTCACATCGTTGGTTTCTTTTGGTTAGAGGCAAATTTTAATTTAAATTTGGTTTCCATTTTAGAAATCTAGAATCTGCCAAGAAGTCATTGCTAAGGATCTTAAAAAATTAAAAATTAAAAATTTATGTGGTGGAAAGGCTGGAAATTGAAAA